>JAJSOF020000015.1:106799032-107104032 GCA_025594305.2 Periplaneta americana | reverse complement strand
TGAACGAGGCGACGTAGCTATCAGTAGCGGAAATTTGCCCATAGGTTTAACATGCACAATTTTTATTTCAAGGAACATAAGTATAAATAACTTCAAGACAACAAATAATAGTTTTAATCTTTCAAACTCAAACAGATGGTGTCCCAGTTAGATAACAAGGTAAGCCTATTTAACGAAAATAAACTGTCATTTTTTTCTCTCGTAATCAACTATTTCAAACTGTAAGTTAAATCTGTTTACGAAATAAATTAATCTTCCTGACACTCACTGGAATATAGAAGCCACTTTTTTCATATTTATAAGTTTGTTGAGGTTAGGAAAGACGGAGAAGACAAACAAGATGAAAATCTGTGAGGAGTGTTCGTGTATCATTTTTAAAGTGATTAATTTGAGAAAAGACTTGTTCGCAGCTACAGGTTGTACCAAAAACTGACAGCACTAGCGCTACAAAGTAACGTAACTTCGGAAATGTGATATCTAGCAAAGATTTATACAATTCCCATCCTTCTCTACCGGAACAAATTAAAGAGCTATTATTCTGCAACTCAGTTCATTCGTTTTGCAAATCATAAGGAGCTTCGGACACTTGAAACCTGTAGGATTACAAAAAAAAGGCGCAATTATGCTTGTATTGGCTGCAATTCTGAAAACTGTTTTTCAAAAGAGTGAAGTAATTCCTTTAGAACACTTGGGTAGTCAGTATTGTGATTCACTTCGACTGATGCCAACGACGAGAAGTAAGAAAAATCACGACTTTGTAATTATTGTTCTTCCCACATTTTTAGTTTTGGCTTAAAGTTGCGTAGGCTATGCTGTCTTTCAAAATAGCAATATTTTTGTCTTTTCCTTGCATACTTATATTTAAGTAATCAAGCTATGAATAGTAATCTGTCATAAAAGCCAAATCAGCTATTCACTTATTTTCCGTTAACTGAGGAATGATTATGCCCTGAAAAAAAGTGAAAGCTGTAAATTACTTATATACATAGTTAAACAATCTCATATAATCCGTTCGAAGAAAATTATAAAGGTTTTTAATGTTGAAACTGAAGAACGATTTAATTAATGCCTTTTAGGCATCTGATCCAAACACTCCTTCCTGTACACAAAAATATTGCACTTCCCACTCATTATAGAAATTGTGCCGGGATCGGCTTGCCACGATGAATCCAGCACAGAATGTTTATGATGTTCTCCTACTGTTCGTACAAATAACTGCACTGGCTGCGCTGCGAAGAGGTAGGAGAAAATGAGGGGTGGTGTTTGTAACTCAATCGAATCAACAGTGAATATTCCTGGTTTAGAGACATAGCCTATTTATTTTTCAATTATTATTATTATTATTATTATTATTATTATTATTATTATTATTATTATTATTATTATATGGATTTTATTTATTATATTTAATTCGCGCCGACATACAACATTTTTAACGTTGTCGCGTTATTTCAGAAACACTCTGTATATCTGGTTATTTATTGACTTACAAATTGGTTGTGTTTAGCTCACGTAGGCTACAGCAGAATACATTGCTCCCTTGATCAATAACCCTAGCGCCCTAACCTTCCCCAATGAACATTGCTTTCGTTCATGTTGCGATGTTTGTGAACACGTCAATAACTCCCAGCGCTTGGAAGTACACAGATTGCGTAAGGTTACATCGATCCGTGTTGCTAAAGCCACATCACTCTGCTAAAACGTCACCCAATTTCCTGAGCGTAAATCAATGCAAGTGACAGCTAAGGCGCAGACTTGACGATACGAAGGAGCCACAATCGCGATTTCGCATTCTGTTTTCAGCAGAGATGTTTGTTCATTGTCAGTGCGATGTTGTGAGTTATCATATATGAAGAGATCCTCTCCGTCCTATTTAGATCGGAAGTAATCAAAATTTATGTTTGGGTACAATCATACATGGGGAATAGTAAGACGAAAACAAGACAATAACTACAAAGATCTGAATCACAGCAACATCTTAAAATCACTTCATGGCAAAGTCACCTTGTATTAAATTTAAGTAGTTCTGTATCCACTACACAATGAAGCGAATTTCTACTCTCGCGATCGGCTTTGAACCGGGCCCTGAAATTTCATTTTTATTCGGGTTCCTACATTTCTGCCCTTTTCTGAATTCTTTTATCCTCGGCCACCGTTCTTGGTGCATTTGGATGGTCGCGATAGTATTTTGCTCCGAATTTCTTGGGCATGTTTAAACATTTTACTACTACTCTCACAAACTGAGTCTCTTAACACTCGTAGTTTAACTCACAGATAAATGGTATTTTTATCCACTGATAGCTTTGACCTTATGCTATAGAACGAAGTACTGGTCGCTTCCGTATCTCAAGTCTGACACAATCGGCCCATACTCATATCGAGTCAACGCGATTTCGCATTCAGGCCAAACTGTTTATACTACTAAGAAGCGGCATCTGTAAAAAAATCATTAACATGACTCTTTTAGCTTCCGTACAGTAAGCATTTCAAATTTTGTACTTTTTCGGACATCCGACACTCCCCTCATCCGCACATAGGGAAGGACGAACTTCGATATAACATTTGGAGCCTCTAGTGAGCAAATCATTGTCTCTCTCTCATTTCTATATTCAATTTAATTTTAATTCCACATTCTTTAGTTTATACAGGGTGTTTCCGACATGGTGTTACAAACTTTCAGGGATGATAGCGAAGGGCACATTTATCAATTTGAGATAAGGAACAGTCCACACCTGTGGAGTAACGGTCAGCGCGTCTGGCCGCGAAACCAGGTGGCCCGGGTTGGAATCCTGGTCGGGGCAAGTTACCCGGTTGAGGTTTTTCCGGGGTTTTTCCTCAACCCAATACGAAAAAATGCTGGGTAATTTGCGGTGCTGGACCCCGGACTCATTTCACCGCCATTATCACCTTCATGTCATTCAGACGCTAAATAACCTAGATGTTGATACAGCGTCGTAAAATAACCCAATAAAATAAAATAAATAAGGAACCCTGGTCCGGAAATGACCGAATCGAAATTTACAAGCAAAAATAGTTCTGTGGAAATGAAATAATTTTATTCCTTTGTACACCTCATTTATGTGTATTTATCTGTACGTCTTACACATACTGAATTCATCTGACGTTGCTTACGTTGTCTACTTACAGTATTCCATTCAATGCGCTGTCTGAGGGATGGGGACAGGAAACTACAATAAAGCAATGCAGATAGCGTAATGTGTAACGGACATGGTCAGTCCTGATATGCAAGTCTGTAGACAGCAGTGTATGTGTACAAGTTGCAGTGTCCAGTCGATCAGTCCTAGTGAAATGGAGGAGTACACGAGAGCGGAATAAGCAGACATGATTTTCGAATACGGATGAGCCAATGGGAACAGTAGACAAGCTCACAGATTGTATCGGGACAAGTACCCACGTAGGAGACACGTAGGCCCATATCATTTTTCCACGACTGTTCCGAAAGTTAAGAGAAGGAGGGCACTTGGTGCCAAATTACAATTCCACTTCCACACAACTATTTTTGCTTATAACTTTCGACTCAGTCATTTCCGGACCATGCTTCCTTATCTCAAATTGATACATGTGCTCGTCGCCATCATCCCTGAAAGTTTGTAACACCACCTCGGAAACACCCTGTATAATTGTACTCAGTCCGCTGTCTAGGCTCTGTGGATAATGTATGCACTTCAAAGAGTTCGTTGTACGATTCGCAGCGCGGGCAATAGAAGATATTTAAAAATATATTCCATCCACGACAAAGTATTTATGCCTATCATGTGCTGGCTTATTATGTCATAATGGTGGTCCTGTGACGTGCTGATGGCACTAGCAGGAAGGCCCACAATGTGTGCCTATCAAATGTTGGTCCACGGATAGAAGTCACCTTAAGTTACATTGCATTGCATTGTAATTCACTATGAAAGTATGAGATAAAGCATAACCAACAAGGAAAGAAAAAATTATTGTATTCCTATACAATAGTCCACTTCAAACGTATTAAATTCATTCTGTCCTTTTGATGTGAAAGTCATATTATACTTTGAATTACACATTAAATTTTTATCTGTATTCCTTAATATCTTTCTATATATTTATGTCCCATAATAGCCTATTTAATTCACTGAATATGTTTGTAATTAATGCGATTCTATTCCCAATTTATGTAATATGTGAGCTATGAACTTTGAGGAAAATTATGGGTTGGAGTGGTACATATTAATCTTGCTCACTGTTTGCTGAGAATAAATATTAGTCTCGTTTATATATATTTGTCTTTGAAGAGGTCTCATTTTTAGTTCTCTTTTAATTTCGGAATCCTTATTTACATTACATTCCAGGGAAAGAGTGCACAATATTTTCTGGTATTCAAAGCCAATTGCGCGTCTTTCTAAAGACAGCTTTGCTCTAAATTCCATCTCTGGTATTCAGGAGCAAGGATATTTGTCATTACAGTAGAATTAAATGTCCTCAACATCACAGGACATTAAATTTTGTAATCTATATTAATCTACAAAGATAAAAACAAATAAGCAAACACGTTCTGTTTTGCAGTTATACATAAGCTTAGTAATACATATACCACATTTCATACATAACCTCTAAGATCGTGGTGATTTTTTATTTTTATTTCATTTATTATATTCCACAGATTTTACAACAGCATTATAACTTTGAGATATGTAACAAGTCAAAAGTTATACAATAAATATAACACATAGTAAACAGATTAATTTGATTTACAAGCATAAATAGTTCACCATTTGAGTAGAAAGAATGAATATGGAGAAAGTTTGTTGATTCTGTTGTAAACTTTTTCTCTTGGCCCTTCAATGCTTCAAGTTAATTAGGTAGCGCTCATTCAAGACCGTAATACACGAATAGTGAATTTCAATTCTTTTTATAAAGGCTCAGACTGATATAGAGTACATGGAGATCTGATTTATGTCTTGTATTAAAATTGTGAATGTTCTGATTGGTACTAAAAGTATCTTGATTTTGAACATAAAACACAGTCACCGGCAGAGCTCAGACGATAGCGCGCTTGCCTGTTGGTTCGGAGATGCAATCGGATGTATACAGGATGGATGGTAACCTCTGCACTAAAATTTAAGAGGTGATTCTACATGTTAAATATAACAAACTTGTATTACAATTTTCCTTCGATGAAGCACCGTTAGGCAGGAAAAAAAAAATAGTCTTTGTCCAATGTTTGCAGCGCTCTGTTGCGGTAATGGCCCGAAAGAAATAGCTGATTGCTATACAAGCAGATAGGTAAAAATAATATGAACAGTTAATGTCTTGAATCTTTTTTCTTCTTCTTTTTTTTTTTTTACAAATTAAACTGTTTAGCCGTGAATTTTAAATTGAATAATAGCGAAAATCGTTGAAATAAATCTTACAACGCAGCGCACGTCGCTTGTTCTGAGTACAGCAGAGGGAGAGGGGAAGGTAAGGAGTGTAGGCCGCGCTTGCTTAGAGTTATTGCAGCAGTCGTGATGTTGCCAAATGCTGCATAGAAACATGACAATTTCCTCTAAAACTGGGAATGTTAGAGAAAAAAACTTATTTAGATTTTTCAAATCTTTCCTCATGATCTATTACCAGTTTCATTTTGGTGCAGAGGTTACCATCAACCCTGTACGTTTGATTCCCGCTTGGGCTGATTTCCTGGTTGAATTTCATCCTATATTTCCCCAACCGTAAGGCGAATGTCAGCAAATCTATGACGAATCTCCGGCCTCATCTTGCCAACTCGCTATAACCAATTTTATCGATTAATTCTTCTTTGGTTACATTATATAGTGATGATTATATGAAGAGGATTTAAATATTAGTCGCTTTATTTTATTTGTTCTTATCAGAGAAGAGCAGGAATTGCATGTTGTTGTATCAGCGTGCCTGAGTAAAACCCAGGAAAGGGGAAAGGATCGTAACTTTAGGTATTTTTGGTTGCCTTTCACAAATAATATAAGTACCATGATAATTATAACAATTTAATATTAACAAACTGAGAGAGATAAATTAAAGTAAAAATACAAAAACAAAGAATTACAGATCTAATAACAATATAAAGTAGTGAGATAATGAAAGAGAGAAAATTAATCTCTGCCATCAAAATGAATGTAAGAAAGGCGATGTATAACAGAATAAACAGAACACTCATTGAAAATACAGTCTGAATAGACTCGGCTCAAATAAGACGTATAAAGTTGTAGTCTCCAACCTTTAGCTGAATCAAAGTTCAAATCCGTGGAAAGCACACGGTAACCAAGTAAGCCGTTATATACGTTAATGGCGTAACGGCCCCAGAGAACTTCCCTGTAGGCTTATGGGCGTCGATGATCCCTCGTAGAATAGAATATGAAAATCAGGAATGCTGAGAATGAAACAGACCATCCCTTAGTCTGTAAAGCGATGATATCCAAACGATGTTCCACCGATTAATTATACCACACAGACGATAGTCGCAGCTATCCAAATCAGCGGGGTCACCTTGACCACCGGAACCACGTAATACAATGAGTTGACTATCTCAGCAGAGACGGGAGACTGCCCGTTTCTCTCTTGAAGTCGTAACTGCGTCGAATTCTCTCACCAACAGACTATTCGCTCGGTCTCCAAGCCGAGGCCGGCATGCGTGTCGTTCCTCCAATCAGCTGAGGAGAAGATCAGGGTACGTTCAGGAAAAATAAAGTAAACAGTACAGCCACCATAAACAATAAAATTGTCCACAGCATAAACTACATCACAATGTTCATAAAAGTAAGTCGCGGGAAACGGCATTAAATGTTTCAAGATTCTCTCTGATAATTAGCTTTATGTTCCGCATGAACTTTCAGCTAACAATAAATATCTGACATTCACTGCAAACGTTTCTCCAAGGAGTGTCACACGACAAGTCAACAAGCCGATCTTTCTCTTTTTGGTGAAATTGTGTATCTCCATGCTAACAAAGGGATTATGAATTCACATATTGTTAGAATTAGGAACCGGAAAATAATTTCTGTATGCAGCTGACAGTCCTTTCGAGTGGTATGCAATCATATCTCACTTCCTCAGAAAGATCTTGTTCAGAGATAAGTATACATATCTGAAGTATCTGTAACGAAGCATAGGAATTTTTTCCCACTCGATTCATCCACAACTGTATTTTTTTTATCGAAGCTTCAATTTTACTCTCAACTTGGAAACCATCAACACTCTTCCACCTCGTAGTTCCAAATTAAGTCCATTAAGATAAGAGAAAATGTCCGCCAAATATGCTACATTGCACAATCAAGATTGTTTTTTTTTTTAATTTATACCTCAATGAGTATAACTATTTAGGGTCTATATAAAAACACATACATATGTTGCACAATCTAATTTAATAAGTCATGAAACTACTGTCTGTAAAAAACTTAAAATATTAAAAGAATTAAAGGAAGAAAGTAAATAAGAGCAAGCAATAATGTAACGTAAAGTTTTGGGGGGAAAGAAGAAAAAGTTTGAAATCTTCAAATATATAAATCAACCAAAAATGTTTTTTTCGAACGGTTCTTAGAACATAGAGATTTTGGTAAAACTTTGTACTATTCTAAAGGAAATGGGCTAAAGTTATTAAAAATCCTTAATCCCTTTCGTGCCATAGGTTTTTGAACCGTGCTTGAAATTTCTTTTTTGTTTTATTGAAGTAGGTTATGTAGGCTATATCTTCATAAAACTGAAATATAATATTGCTATGCATAAAATTGTTAATAACGTGTACACGAAAATAGCAGTACTTAATTGGACAATTAATTCAACTGGTAGAACGAAAGAAAATTGCTATAGAGTCAAATAATGAAAATGTAATAGAGTTCGTAAGAGTTCTATTTTGAATAATTTGTAAAGGTCTCATAGCAGTTTTCTTGTTATGTCCCCAAACAAATGACATATATATTAAATGGGAATGGATAAAAGTATAATATACATTTAAAAGACAAGATATAGGTAAAGACTTTTCAAAATACCATTCTAATTTTGAATTCTTTATTTTTTCTGTTAAAATTCAAGAGAAAAGGCTTTATAAGTTGTACCAACAAAGGTAAATGTGCTTCTTACATTATTGCCACAAGAAAAAATAATAATAAAAATATTTCTGAAGGAAGAGAAAACTCCCTATCCAGAATATTCGCGAATCCCCAGAATGAGCTCCGGGGAATTCCTGGAGTCCGCTAACCTCACTTTGAGAAGCACTGTTCTAGAGAAATCACCAACTGTTCTCTCGCAAAGGTAGCCAAGCTAAATATTTTTATCATACTTGACAATCCATGAACCTAGACCGGGTTTGAATACTCGATCCTCGATCCTCGGATCCAATGGAAAATATGGTAAACACTAAACTGTACAAAATTGCTATTTTCCAATATGTTCTTTCCTAAGATTTGTATTTTTTTTTGTCAGTGACTGAAATTTAGGTGAACACAAGCCAAGAAAAGTTTGCCTGTTGGAAGTCAATATTTCTCCCGTGAGTAGCAGAACTGTTTGCAACCTCATATCATTTCCTCTAACTTTGTAGACAACACTCCCGAGGATACTTGTTTTGTTTTTCTGACAGAGAGTCCTCCGAACAGAGACTCAAAGGTTAAAAGTTTTTCTAGTCCTTTACTGTATTAAACGTCTCATTTTTCATCGATTTGTCAGCAATATCTTATCGAACTTGAAAGTACAGTCCTATACAAATCATATAGTTATTGTCACACACACTGAACACGATTTTATTATACTTAGTTGATAATACCGGTACACCTATACCCAAAAGGCAAACGTACCAAAAATTAAATAATTTTGTGAATTTTCTTAAGTCAGGATATTTTTAACACAACCATATTTATACCTTTATATTATAATAAATGGTTGTATAGTTGGCACGCATTTGTAAACTTATGCTTTGTTTTTCAATAAACTATTGTGTAGGTTATTACTACAAATTTGTTCGGATGTACAAATTAAAATTGAAATTTTAGCGTCATTTTAAATTAATTTGCACAAGTTTATCCTCAAAATGCGAGGTACTAAAGTGCTAATCACTGTTCCAGGATCCGTGGTGGAACATAAACATGGCAGAAACTCAAATGTTTACTGTAACAATAGTATGCGCCAAGGTCGAATGCTATGTACAACATTTTATCCTACATTAGATATGAAAATCGGTACAACTTCCGTCATGTGGTGAAAATGGCGTGTAATCATTAGACTTCGAAGTTGAGGCACATTTACTCTCAAGTTAAGTAAACACAGAATAAAACAGTATTTACAAAGTAATTGGCAAGGGTCCACACCTGTGGAGTAACGGTTAGAGCGTCCCCGGGTTCGATTCCCGGTCGAGGCAATTTACTTAGTTAAGGTTTTTTCCGGGGTTTTCCCTCAACCTAATATGAGCAAATACTAGGTAACTATCGTTGTTGGACCCCGGACTCATTTCGCCGGCATTATCACCTTCATCTCATTCAGATGCTAAATAGCCTGAGATGTTGATAAAGTGTCGTAAAATAATCTACTAAAAAGAAGCTAGAAAGATAGTCCTCTCCCCTCATACACACATCATGTTAGTTGGATGGAGCAATATAGGCCGAGCAATGAAAAAATTAAATATTCGCCTGAAGGACAAACGTAAATATTACGTCGATTGAAATACATCGCATTATCGTCTCTAGGTTGTAGAAACGTAATATTATTCTTAGTTCTATAAACTGTTGTAAAGGACAATACTATTTACAAAGGTATTACTCGACCGAGGCCAGTGGAGTTCTGCAGCCCGGAGCTCCACTTGTACTGCTCCTGAATTCGTATAGCGTCATCGCGATAGTTCACATTACGCCCGCGTCTTCTCTAGCCTCGGTTAGGTTATACTTTGTAACAATTTTAATAATGATGATGATGATGATAATAATAATAATAATAATAATAATAATAATAATTTATTATTAGAATATCACAACACATAACATTTGTAACTGTAACATAAATTACAAAATAAGGAAAAGTAGCAACATAAATACAGTAATTATAAAACATAGGTCACTGAAATACACTTGCCTGAAACTAATTAGATTACTATAAAAGAAACAATATTTAGATAAAACATTTAGAAAACAATATTTCTATTTAATATAAACCCATCCCCAGTATGAGTAAAATTCATTACCAAGAAACGAAGATAATATCATATACTTAAATTGAATAGTACATTAGGCAACGAGCCTATAATGATAGTAGGCCTAATTAAGACACAAGTATGGTTATTTATGAAACGAGCGCAAGCGAGTTTCATAATATTCATACGAGCGTCTTAATTACCATTATAGCCAAGTTTCATACGACTTTTTATGCTCGACCATATTTCTAACTTGAAATTATTCAGATGTATACATTTTATTTATATCTGACAAGATCGGAAGTTCTAGGTCGTGAATTCTGAGATGTGCACAGACGCAAAAGTATTGATTTTTTCCGAGGAACAATAATGTCATTGATCTTGATGTAATCCCGTTGAACTTGATATAACCTTTATTATTGAATTCGACATTGAAAAACGAGATGACAAATTCAATTTATTTGAATATTATTTACAATTAACGCTAATTATTATAGTAACAGAACATAACCTTCTGCGACAGTATTGGATTTCCAGCCTCCGTGACTTTTCTCTAATTCTCTTTCGATTGCATATCCGAGAATAATCGATACTTGCGGTTTTATAACGGTACAAAGCTGACTTGTTATTGGCTGAACACCTGTAAGCTGAGTTGTCATTGGCTGAACACCTGTACTTTAATGAGTAAGCGTACTTTAATGACATGCATTGAATGACTGCTACCAGGTGTATAATTACTACATTTCGGCATGGTCGAGCATAAAATAACTTAAATATTCTTTTTAATGTTAGTTAGAAGTAAAAATGACTTGATAATAAAACAGAATAAACTGAGAATCAAATGAATTAAAATGAAGTACCGGTATTGCAAATTAACAATATAACTTATTAAAAATATATAGTATGTTCAGTAGAATAATATATTAATATTGATTTGAATTGTGTTTTCTAAATATGTCCAATTTCTATTTGGGTTTGTAAAGAATAATTTTTAAATATATATAGCGGTACTTCATTTTAAATTTTAGTCCAGTAATATTGTGACGTATTTAAAATATTTCTACTATTAGGTTTTTTTTGGAAGGAATTTAATAATGTATATTTAAAAATTTGTTTTCGACATCGCAATCACTTCAAGTAGTGCTAGCTCTCCCAGCTTCAGTTCTCGCAAGTACGAAATATCCAACTAGACTGGAAAAAGTAAACACCTCCGTCCAACACTCCGCTATCAGTTGACCTGTATCTTCCCATCGGGACCTGAACTTCGAAGTCTAGTAATCGTATCACAGCTTAAAACAGCACAAAACAAAGAAAAAAAAGACACATGACTTAAATCCTTATGAAATGGAGATAAATGTATTTTTACGTGGTGTGATTAGAGTCAGATATGCTGAATTTGTAGTGGACGCAGCACTATTTTGATCATATCGGAGAAAAATTGAATTTATGTTAGTGAGAAGAATTGTACATCAACAACCAACAATTTGTCTTGACAAAATATAGAACTGTCAGGTATTCATGGAAAAATCATCTGTCTACATGCTTCAGGACAGAAATTATTCTTACTCGCCCGAGTGATCTGATCTTCAGATCTACCTCTACATTTTGCTTTTTGCGTGAAAGGAAGTCAGTCTAATATCTATGTATCGTTCATATATCATCCACATTCAGATAGACGGAATGACACTAGGGTAGCTCTTTGTAAACTCTCCGATACCTCGGAGACTTTCGAAAACATAAAAGTAAAGGGACAAAACAGATTCCAAAACACGGCTCTGAGCCATAGGCTGGTATTCCAGTGTTAAACGAGAACTTACAATTCTGTTGACTCAGGCTCCTTTCCTTGTATTCAATGCAATGATATTTGTTGTGGACAGCTTTGGTAGAGAAAGGTTTTTTTTTTTTTTTTTTTGTAGTTTTCTTGTTTTTCTCAACCTTCTATTAAGGGGTTAGGTAGAGCTTACAGCAGTGAAATTTTGGAAATATTAAACATTTGTTTCCTCCATTACTGTATCTTGTACAATAATGAAAATTAGTATGCCAAAAACACTGTCCTTCTGCTATATGAAGAAAAAATATTTTTAAGATTTTAAAAAATGATTTATATATATATTTTTTTCAAAATCAAAAACGGTGGCAGTTCACTTTGCAGTGATGAAACGTTTCCCTCATAACTCAAAAACTATCCAACATTCTGTGATGAAATATTTTCTGTACATTTATGCATGTCATACCTACAATATGATGCAAAATCACTTCTCTACCTTTGATAGAATGTCTGATAAAAAATAAATTCATTTTAAAAATAGTCAAATATCAGTATTTTCTTCTAGCACAAATTAAAAAATATATATATTATTTACTAAGCAATGTAGTTGAAAGAGTATGATATTGTAAACATGAGTTTCAGCAATAAAATAAAAGAGAGAGAACATGAAAAAGTTTATGAGTTATGAGGGAAACGCTTCATTACTGCACCATTTTGAATTTTTAAAAAATATATATAAATAATTTTTTAAGTCGTAAATATATATTTTTTCATATAGCAGAAGGACAGTGTTTTACACATCGATGGCTGAGAACCAGACTGTTCTAAGTCCAACTTTTTATAAGAAAGAACTCTGTGTTTCATTGTGTTCCGATTCTTGTCTGCATATATGAATCGAACAAAATTATAAATATTCCTCTACATAAGGTTGCTATGAAGCTACTCCAAATTGTTTCATGAAGGTTTGAATGTCAGGAGCTTAAAATGGCTCTGTTGAAAAAAAAATAGTAAATTGGACTTGGAACAATCTGGTTCTGGACCATCACATACCAATTTTCATTCTTGTACAAGATACAGTAATGGAGGAAAAAATGTTGAATATTTGAAAAAAATTTACTGCTGTAAGTTGTATCTAACCCCTTAACAGTTTCATCATCGCCAACACCATGGATCAGGCCAATTGTCTTCTTCCAACTCCTAAGTCATACCGCGCCATCTTGTCCATGGTCTTCCCTACTTCCGTCTTCCTCTAGATTTGTAGAAAAGTATGGTTTTCGCTAATTCTCTTTTTTGGCATGCATTATAGATGCTCATTTCAATGATATATGTATTGGTAGATTAAGTCTAAGATGGTCTAGGCCAGTCATCGTCAGCACTCGCTGAAATGAGTAACGGGTAAGAAGTGTATAGCAAATATGCACCGTAATGCAGATGGGAGAGGGAGAGAGCATACCCGCCAGCAGGCACGGATGCATGCTAGTGCAATGTCTTATCCGCGGGTAAGAGACGCTAGCCCGAAGGTGTACTGTGCTGACGACCGCTGGTCTAGGCATTTAATTGTTGTCTGATGGCATTATTAGTTTTATGATCTCTTACTGAGTATCCTGCCGCAGAACAAATGTATTTAATTTCTGCAAATTCTATTCTTCTTAATTTATTGGGCTGTTGTGGGTGCAGAGACGAGTAGGCCTAATTATAATGGAATCTCTATGGCGTTGTACAACTTTATTAGCATTTTATAAATCTGACTTTCAGGTATAGCTCCCTGTAAAGCTGACTTGAATAATTTCAAGTAAAAAAATGTTCAAATGTTAGACACACAGTAACTGTGCACTCAGTGCTGGACTCTGATGTCCTGTCAAACCACCTGAGGTATGTGAGGAATAATTGAACCGGGATCTGGGGCAGTTCCTGGGTTGCTCAGTCGGTAAAGCTTTGGCTCACTCACGAAGATCCCGAGTTCAATATGCGGCCCTGGAACCTGGAACAAATTTTCCCTTGAAATTATTTAGTATATATTTCTTTCCGTACTTTTTGTTTCTGTGCCCTTTCTATATGCGACATTAAAACCTAAACATTTAAATTCGCTAATCTGCTGATTATTTTACCATTTATCACATTTTTTTGCTTTTATTTGAAATAAAACATTTCTTTAAACTCCATACCTTTGTTTTCTCAGTTGAAATCGTAAATTAAATTCTCTGGCAACATGGTTTAATTTTTGGACTGTTGTTTGAAGTTCGTCTTCGGTTCTTCTTATGATGAGCTGATCATCTACAAATAATAGAGTCATCAAATTATTTCTGTTTGTTATAGTGTTTTTACGTTTATCTATTATTTCTTTATGACTTAGTCCATATAAACGTTAAATAAAATCAGCGATAAAGGACATTTTTCTCTTACTCCTTGATTGATTCTTCGTTGATAGCGATCCAGTTTTAACTGTTTTTATCATGTTATTATTTCTATAAAATGATTGAAATACTTGAATCAGACTTCCATTTATCAACATATTATTTATTGACTCCGAAAAAGCGTTCGATTAAGTGCAGAAGAATTTATTATGGAAAACATAGAAAAATATAGGAATCCCGCAGGAGTTCTTTTACATACCACTAAATCTATTGACATGAGCCTGTCGCATTTAAGCACGATAAAATGTCATCGACCTGGGCCGGGATCGAACCCGCAACTTCGAGCAAAGAAGGTCAGCATTATACCGACTGCGCCACCTAGACCGACTGTACCGTAGATGTTTCCAACGAAAATAACTTTTTGTGCTTAATTTTTTTATTTATTATTTTAGCTATAATAAATCAAATAGGCTATTTACTTTGATTTAATTCTGAAGAGTATTGATTGTAAAATTGTTAAATTTAACATAATGTGTTGTCTCTCATTACAAGGACATTGAAAATGGTTACTAGAAAATTCACTTTCTTCGCGCGTCAAATCTCACACTATTATTTAATTATTATTTTATACTCCATACCTCTTCAGTGTGTCTCAAAATAACACGAATCTCTCAATCGATTCGTTAATAACATCTTCATACCCGACAAATTATGCGTAAATCCGTAAAATTCTATGTTTGTCATGTGTTATGGTGCTTTTATGGGAGAGAATTAAATAACATAAAGACTTGTCCACATGTGTACAGATTTCCGAGTGCTGGATCCATAATGGTATACGATAGGAGGCAGTAAAATGAAAACCAATGTATCAACAATGGATTATAATGTATGCTGGATTTCATTAACGCCTTTTCATTCTTTAGTCGTACTCACAGCGAAACTACGTCTTCTATCCACTCCTACAGTAACGTACGGTTTAAGGGGTTAGGTACAGCTTACAGCAGTAAAATTTTTGGAAATATTCAAGTTTTTTTTTCCTCCATTACTTATCTTGTACAATAATGAAAATTGGTATGTGTGAAACACTGTCCTTCTGCTATATGAAAAAAATTACGGTTTAAAAAAAATATATATATATATATATATATATATATATATATATATATATATATATATATATATTCAGAATTCAAAATGGTGGCAATTTACTGTGCAGTGATGAAGCGTTTCCCTCATAACTCATAAACTTGTTAACTTTATCATGTTATCTCTCTTTTATTTTATTGCTGAAACTCATGTTTACAATATTATGCTCTTTCAACTATATTCCTTAATAAATAATATTTTTTTATCGTGTGCTAGAAGAAAATTCTGACATTTGACCATTTTTTAAATGAATTTATTTTTTATCAGATAATCTATCAAAGGTAGAGATGTGATGTAGACATGACATACATAAATACACACAAGAAATTTCATCACATAATGTTGAATAGTTTTTGAGTTATGTGGGATACACTTCATCACTGCACAATGAACTGAATTTTGAAAAAAAAAATGTAAATAATTTGTTTTAATTGTAAAAATATTTTTTTCATGTAGCAGAAGGACAGTGTTTTACACATACTAATTTTCATTATTGTACAAGATACAGTAATGGAGGAAAAAAATGTTTGGATATTTCCAAAATTTTACTGCTGTAAGCTGTACCTAACCCCTTAATTCGCTTGCCTGTATTGTGTATTCTGATTTTCATTGGTGTTCATGCTAGAGTAGTAACTACATAATTGGAACTGGTTTGCGATGTATGCCAACATTTCAGAGGTGCAGGAGCACGTCACTGCTCACAGGAATGGCTATCTGTTTGTTTGTTTGTTGTAAACTAACACATACTAGCATAGCAGTGGAAGGGGATGAAATATTGTGAACACAGCTTCATACAAAAAAGTTAATTAATTTTAATAGCCTATAAATAATAACTATAAGTAAATAAAAATAACATCAGATTATACCGAATTTCACGGTAAAACGACGGCATTAAAGGAATTGACTGTCGTTTCTCAAACTTTTTTGAAGTGGGGACCACTTCTTTAAGTCAGAACAGTTCCGCGGGCCACCTGACTCTTGTTCCCTTTGAAAGCAAATTTATAATTTGTGTAGTATATTTTAATACTAGTATACTTATATTTTTAAATATAATCAATTAATTAAAATTAATTAAATTAAATTAATTTTATATTAGTATTAACTAACTAAGCTAATATTAATACAAGAAAATTCATTTTGTTTCGTTAATAATTCAAGGCTATTAGAGTTTGGATAATCTTTAACTTATTACTAAAAAATAAATAAATGTTGGTACTCATATTAATGAGTTGGATGAGCCTGCCGATTCTTACACAGTTGTTTTATATTTGGACGTATGCTGATAAGCTTAAGTCGGAGATCATCACATACATCGAGTCGATTTCGGTAGCCTACTTTGTTTTTATTAGAGTTAGTGATGAAAACCCTTTTTCACACAGATATGTAGAAGCAAACTGAATTATAATCTCTAAAGCACCATTGTACAGTTCACTGTATTCTCTTTTCATTTGTGATGAGGTCCAGAAATTAACCATACCTTCCGCTTGGAATTTCATTGTAAGTCCAGTCTCGTTCGAGAGTTCAGTTAACTGTTTCTCTTTCACTCAATGAAAGTTTGTTAGTTTCAATATCGCAATGAAAGTGATCACGAACCCATGAAAATTCGTCATATTTACTTGGAAAATAAAGTTTCAAATTGTGACCTCAGAGTTGTATTATTGGTGTACGACGTACTGCACCTGACCATTTCAATGTGCAGACTAGATGTCGGCAAAACTATTAAGAAAGTCATCAATACATGAAAAGGTTCGGTCCTCTGTTATGAATTCGGGTGGTCCCTGGCTGGGTTACAGGCGCGGCGCCAGATGTGCAAGGAAATACCACATTCATAGTGCTTTAAATCCCTCTTTTTTTGTTAAGAGTAGAGTGGGAAGTCAGTAGACGGATAGGGTAATAAATTTCATAAAATGTCAGTACTGAGATAAAAAGTAAAAGGCGATTGTCATTTGTCATTTCCAAACGCTGAGATTTTCAGCTATAAAGTGGTACGCAATTAATTTGAATTTTATTTTTTCTTCTGCATTTTTTTAAGGACTACAAGGGCATACCTCGAGAATCACAGGACCATAGTTTGAGGAACATAGGTGACGACATGCGATATCAACGTTAAAGCGATTATAAGTGAAACATATAAAAGACGAATGTCCGGTAATCCCTTTGCTAATCCACGGACTCTTCTCATTAAAATACCGTTCTCACTAGCACATTTCTGTCGATGCTGCAGAACTGCGCGTACGCAGTTAAATAATCAGATTTGAGAGTCTTCAGCATAGTCCACTCTTACATTGAATCACACTGTCTGTTACTTTGTATGTAGAAGTGACTGTACTTTCGGTTTGGGTTTTTAACGAAGTTCTTGTTTTTGTGCAGGCTCTACTAACCGGACAGCCAACCAATCGTTACGCTGCTGGCAACCGCAGCGGCAGTGGAAGCTTCTTTGCAGTCAGATAACAAAGGTAGGTACACTAATTGATCATCATACTCTTCAAGTTCTCTTTTTATAGCAACTTCCATTTCGGAGACAAGAGAGAGAAAAGGGATCCAACAGACTACGCGCCGATATTAATTAGAAGCCGATATGTCAGTTTCTCGCTAATTAATCCTTGCTAATAGGGACCATTAATATTCACCAACTTTATTTCAAGAGTTTTCGTTCGATAATTGCATCGTCGACAACTTAAAGGGCATGTATTAGTTTATCAGTGAAACTGAACCAATAATCCATACGGGGGCAGCGTTGTTGACACGACTTTTTAGTTGGTCTCTAATGCTTATGAAATCCACCGCTGTGGAGTAACGGTTAGCATGCCTGACCGTGAAACGAGCGGGTCCAGATTTAAATTCTGGTTGGAACAAGTTGAGGTTTTCCCGACATTTTCCCTCAACCCATTAAGAGAAAATCCTGGGTAACGTTCGGTGCTGGTCCTTGGAATCATTTCGGCGGCATTATCACCTTCATCTCACTCAGAAGCTAGATAACCATAGCAGTTGAAAAAGTGTCGTAAAATAACTAAGTCCACACCTGTGAAGTGACGGTTAGCGCACCTGGCAGCGAAACCAGGTGGCCGGGTTCGAATCCCGGTCGGGGCAAGTTACCTGATTGAGATTATTTCCGGAGTTTTCCCTCAATCCAATATGAGAAAATTCTGGGTAACTATCGGTGCTGGACCCCGGACTCATTTCACCGTCATTATCACCATCTTATTCAGACGCTAAATAGGCCCTATCCTAAGATGTTGATACAGCGTCGTAAAAGAACCTACTTAAAAATAATAAAATAAGCAATTATAAAATGTTTATGGAAATGATCCACTGAGAACTTTATTTTTAGTAGACTATTTTACGACGCTGTATCTACATTTCAGGTTATTTAGCGTCTGAATGAAGTAAAGGTAAAGGTAAAGCCGTGGAACTGAAGCCGGATGGTCTATGGCGAGTCTGTGGCGAGTCCTTGACATCAACCCTTTTGATTTGATTAGCCTCCTTTGATTTGATTACCTGGTTGGGGTTTTCCGAGGTTTTCCCCAACCAAAATGCAAATTCCGGGTAATATTTTGGCGAATCCTCGGACCTCACCTCATCTCACTACATCTCGCCAAAATATTGTAAAAATTGCACAGAATTGTAAAAATTGTAGAAAATTACTAAATTGTAAAACTATAAAAGTTTGTAAAAATTGTAATTGTAATATTGTAAAATGTTGATTTGTTCCACATCTTAAAGCTTCATTGATCATGTAAGATTTATGGAATAAAATGAATGAATGAATGAATGAATGCTGGTGAAATGACTCCAGCACCGATAGTTACCCAGCATTTGCTCATATTGGGTTGAGGGAAAACTCCAGAAAAATCCTCAACCAGGAAACTTGCCCCGATCGGGATTCGAACC
The DNA here is from genome assembly GCA_025594305.2 of Periplaneta americana. Classification (NCBI taxonomy): domain Eukaryota; kingdom Metazoa; phylum Arthropoda; class Insecta; order Blattodea; family Blattidae; genus Periplaneta; species Periplaneta americana. The sequence goes on along the minus strand of JAJSOF020000015.1, from coordinate 107,084,756 downwards.
CGGGCCACCTGGGTTTGCGTCCTGTCGCCAGACGCACTAACCGTTACTCTACAGATGTGGATGTGAGAACTTTTTAAGACACATTAATAATTCTCAGTTCAGCTGATATCTTCTTATTAAGATAGCTTCAGTTCGCTCTCGGGCATATCCAATGTAAATTATTATCATAATTCAATTACCAATCCTTTTTAACATATTTTTTTAGATCAAGCTCTTAGTAAGTGGTAAAAAATGTTGTGGAATGGGTCTACCTATAAATAAGAATACATTATATTCCCTGTTATTTGCAGGTTTTATTTACAGGGGAATAAGATATGACCTATATGTTGAACAAACTAATCGAAGAATGTACGAAATGGGGTTTGAATATTAATTTACAAAAATCAGAATATATTTTCATGGGAATAGAGTAAATGAATTACTCATTGAAACGAAAAAAATTAGAAAGTGTCTTTTAAATATCTAGGTTCAGTTATTACAAATACAAGAACATGTGAAAGAGATATACAAACAAAAATTGCTTTGGCAAAGATTTCCACCATAGGCCTACATGGAGTAATTTGGACAAAAATATTACAAAAGAAACCAAAATTAAAATTTATCAGAGTATTATACAGAATATATATTTTGATGTACCGAAGTACATATGATATTTCCATGCAGATATTCTGCGTCATCATATGATGGAAGAGTGATGGAACGGAGAAAAATTCTCTCCGGCGCCGGGATTTGAACCCGGGTTTTCAGCTCTACGTGCTGATGTTTTATCCACTAAGCCACGCCGGATACAACCCCGACGCCGGTTAGAATCGTCTCAGATTTATTGTATGAAATTGGAACTTGGGTTTCAACTGATCAACAAATAAATAAAATTATTAAGCGTGTTAAAATATTAGTCGTTATTCAACAGTGTTTTCCATAAATCATTTAAATGTATACTTAAAATTACTATATTACAGTATTAAAACACTAAAGTACATTTTAAAAATAAAATTAGGATTGCCGAATTTTACTATTTGAGGAGAAATTTACAAAAGACACGACAAGATAAAACTAGAAATTAAATATTTTGGAGGAAAATGAAAATTAAATATCTGTTATAAAAATAATACAAAATCAAACTCTTAAATGGTATTGCAATATACAAAGAAAGGGGAATGAACAATGGCCCAAAATTATTTTTGATTGGGCACCACCAGGAAAGAATAAACGTGGAAGACCAGGATTAAAATGGAAAATCCATGTCAGAACTATAATGGAATACAAAGAATCAAAAGAAGGAGACTGGAACGATAAGAACAGATGGTCACTGAAGACGGCAAAATGATTAAGGGGGAAAAACCGAAGAGGAAAAAGAAGAATCATCAAATTCAGTATTCCTATAGTACATTAGGTCTATGTATGTTAGGGTTTTAGTTTATACAACATGATTTCAATAACGTAACTTAAATAAGAGATGATGGAACTGTAAACATTGAAATACAACAGTAAATATGGACTTAAAAACAATTGCAGCTCTCTAAATTTATCATGATGCTGGATGGCCACCTGTCCCATACATTGGCCGAAATTTCATGAAAGAATTTCTTCCCACGTGAGGAATCGAGCCAGCTCTCATTCGCGTTGCTAATCCTAGACATGACGTCTTATTTTACGCAGCTACACAAGACCAAACAATACGTAATAAATTAGCGGCACAGTTGTGAAAGCTGGTTTTATAGGTCATAACTAAGATTTTGACTCAATGTCAGTCGAATATTTATGTGTTTAAATTGTTTTGGCAGATATAAACAAAATCTCCATCTGAAGAATCTCGTAGTTTCTCGTGATGTCAGCATAGAGTTTTGTAACTGAGAAGTCCAATCTGCTCATTGCTGATATATCCGTCACTCTTTAGTATTGACAGGTTTTAACCTAGGTGATTTTTATTTTTCCGAACAGATGTATTTCCTAACTACGAGTTTTTGTTGAAGTAAAATAATGGTTGATCTTTCTATTTCTATCCCCAACTTTTATCATGAAGCTAAGACGTGCATTAATTTTCACGTAACACTTGTTTATACATACACACACTCACTCACTCACTCACTCACACATACTCTCTCTATCTCTCTCTCGGGTGTTCGTCATTCATCCATAGGTCATAGATTATAAAGCCAGATGCGTAGACCAATTTAACGAAAGAGTCCTTTCACGGAGTGCGGCATAGGATACTGGTCTACGCAACACACGCATTAGAAGTTGATGATGGAGATTTGTTGGGATCCCACAAAGAAACCGGAGCTATCGGAGAAAATACCTGTGTTATCTGGACCAAGGGCTTGCCCAACGTAAATCATAAATCGGATGTACGTCGAGGATCGAACCCACAAGATAATGAGTCCAGAACTCTGGTCACTGGACCACCGTGACGGCTATTATTTCACGACTAATGACTCGCGTTTTTAGCAATCAGTTCTATAAGCCAATTTGAGCTAAAATGTTATGTGAACCTGGGTCCGATTATCAACCGTTGAGCAGTTACAGCTGATTGAATCCTACGAAAGTAGCAGTGATTTTTAAGCAGAGCTAAGAATAATTCAATTGAAGTGCACAGAAATATTAATTGAAAACTGTATTACTCATAAAATAAACCTACCTTACCTTGGAAGCAGATTTTCGGATATCCCTCCTTCCACTTCAATGCATTTGGCCGCAAGGTTGTGAGTGGCGCGCGGCGTGCATAGCGTTCCGTACCTCGGCACGGCTATCCCTTATGAGAGAAGCTGATACTCACCAAACCTATCTTCCCCTTCTACCCCGTACTTCACATCACAGCAAAACTTTCCCTTTAGTTTATGTTCCAACGTTTGTATTACGATGTAAGCAACTCCAAACCCTGATTCACAGTATGACGTTTAGATTTTTACGAATAACTTTCAAACTAATGATATAATCGGTCATATGACATTTTATGTTCAAAATGATCTATTAAACTTATTCCTAAAATGCTGGTCAGTACTCTGTATGTATGTATGTATGTATGTATGTATGTATGTATGTATGTATGTATGTATGTATGTATGTATGTATGTATGTATGTATGTATGTATGTATGTATGTATGCGTGTATGTAATTACGTACGTATAACGTTTTTACATCAGCTACTCAATTTTCGTTCGAATGTCTGCGATGACGAAGTTGTATTTTTGGTGGGAGAGGCCAAGTTGAGAGGATTTTTCTAGGGATTCTCCACTGACACTCTTTTCAGTCCTCCTACTTTCATTATCATCTCCGTCTCGAAAAATAGGGCAACAGTTGTGTGTGCGTGTCGTCGAATCGACCGTGCGCCTGGGCGGTTGTTATTTGTGGTTTGTCAAACGATTGCAAGATAGCAGTGGTTGTGGATTATGGACGACTCATAGATCTGCATAAGAGGCACCGCGGTCCCCCAAGTTGTTTCTTTCCCATGGGACATGAAGACTCCCGTCGTTCTGTGAATTACGGCAGACGACTACGAGTATTATGATGTACGGTTTTTAATTGTTGCAGAAGAATACTGATGCTAGAGTTAGCTTAGCCGGGTAGCATAATCTACAGGCAATTCATTCTATGCCGCCGGCGTATTTCGATTGGCTAAGGCGCTTTCCTGCCGGAGTTGCGCTCGGGCGCGGGTTCGATTCCCACTTGGGCTGACTATCTGGTTGGCTTTTTCCGAGGTTTTCCCCAATCTTAAGGTGGATGTCAGGTAATCTATGGCGAATTTTCGACCTCAACTCGCCAAATACCATCTCGCTATCACCAATCCCATCGAATTTAAATAACCTAGTATTTGATACAGCGTCGCTAAATAACCAACTAAAAAGTAATTCTACGGTGTGTACATACAAAGCCTACTTGGGCTAAATTGTTCAGGGATTCCTTATGTCCCGCCCGATAAACACTAGGTACTTCTGAATCAATTGCGAGGTTATCCATGGCGGCGGAATAGGTATAGGTCTCGCAAGCAGGGAATACCGACGGAAGGAATGCGAATCAAACAATGCGATAAGGAAGAGCGGGCGACAGGAAAGGTCACGAGATAGCTTGAATGATATTCAAGAGTACAGTCGGAAGAGAAACGACATCTATAGAATCAGTCTTGCGTTGTCTTACATTACGACTTTAGTTTGTTCTACTGCATGTGAATACGTGTCTTGTATCGCACGGTATTAATATTTCATTCGAAACATATGTTGCGCGTTTAATTAGCTTCGAATTTTTCTCTTGCTACTTTCTTTATTTCCACAGGGATGCCTTCATCTGTTCATCTTCTTGGAAGAGACAGTACTTCCATCAGTCCGTACTTCTCGCCCCCTTGGCGTGTCTACTGTACTCCAACCAGGAGAAAGACTCAGGGGAATGAGACGCAGCGGGGTAATGCCGTGAATGAATGTTGATGTCATAAGATCACACACGTGGGTACACGCTTCACCATTGGCTAGCACTCACAGCACAAACAATAACATTGATACACACATTTATACTATCCTAGTTACAAAATTAGATCACTGTTAATATCTTGGTCTTTTAATCCCTCCATACAGGAAATACATATGCAGGAGAGCTCATGTTTTTAAACTGACGTTATAACGGTAATATTATCTATCAACTTCGCTCCAATAGATGAAGCAATAGTAAGCACATTCCTTTCATGCTTAATTTCCTAGTTGGAGAACAGTATATACACACGTCAAAACAAACAGCAACGCCACCATTGCTTTTCGGTAATCTTTTCTTCGTTTCTTGCGCGAGCTATATTTTGAGAATTCGCCATTTGATATTATCTGACATTCGCCAGAGAGTTAAAAAAAAAAAAAAAAAAAAAAACACACGAAAAGAATTAAACTAGGTAATCGCTTCAAGTGAAAACTGAAATCGCGCTCGAACACAGCCTTGGATCAGAAATAAGAGTTACTTCCGAGCTATGCCATGATCTTGTTTCATATTGTTTCGACCTTAAAGTTCATCTTCTCCTGTAGTTTAAATATCTTTAAATGTCTGCTGCTAATTGATCCCGAGCCCGTTTGCTTTTGTAGAGGGAAGCTCTAGGCCCACCACTTGAGCCAGAGCGAAGGATAACCCGTGTTCGAAATTACATGTAAATACCAAGTTGATTGCACTGTCGGCCGAAGTCAAGATACGCAGATCCTTAACAAGCAAAACGGACATTAAGGGAGAGTGAAATTACGTGTGTAATTCACATCTGTCAGTGGGATTGTTTTCAAGTGCATACATCCTGCGGTGGAGTTGATGTGACCCACTCTTGTTGGCGGAGTGGGATCGATAGATAGTGCCCAGCCTGCCGGTAGTTACACAGTATATAATCCGGGCGGCCCGTCGCATTCCGGGCACGTCTCTTAGGTGACCGCCGACGTCGCCGACGGCTCTTGGATGCCGGACCACCGCCCCGGTGGACAAACGCTCTCACTCCCCTCCGCCGTAATGCGTAGAAAACATCTTCAGTTTATACCAAACCACTAGACATGTTACCGCATGTCAGACACAACAAGACAGGGCACTGGACGTTCTTACGTTGCAATTGAAGTGCGTTGCCATTTCGATTAAATGTCACCACAAATACGAAGAGCGCCTTCTTTCACCCTCCTGAGAATTGTAGACTTACCCGATGCTCGTTTCGTCTGCACTTAAAAGAGGCAGATTCTTTACGAAGTCATTCCACTTTAGCTTCATGTTCATCAGAAAATTATGGATGTCATTTCCTATTATTGAAGCCGCATTTTTAACCTTAAACGTTTACGCTTGGGGATCAATTCGATAAAATGTCGTCACTTTCTTAGTAGCGACAATTAGTTACGTCACACTATTCTGACGTCATTTGCTTGGAGGCAAGTCAGAGCATAGGTCTACATAAACAACACAGAAAAACCTCCATCTCAATGTATACTTTCGAGGGACTATTGAAATTTATAAGCGAATTTAGAAGCCAATAGTGGCAAAAATCGGAATTATCTACGTCTCATGTTACACAGTCCGATCGGTATTACAGGTATCAAACCAACAATATTATTATTATTATTATTATTATTATTATTATTATTATTATTATTATTATTATTATTATTATTATTATTATTGCACAGTAAACAGGCAAAATTGAAATTCTTACAGGATCCAGTTGTGGCAAATAAAGATATTTATTTCAATGAAAGACGGGAAAATAGTTGTACTGTATACTTAGGAATAAAAAGAGAGATTACTTGAAGGAAAAACTCAGTGAGGTAGAAACACGTAGTACGAATGAAAACATTAGAGATTTATATAACAGCATAAAGGAATTTAAGAATGGATATCAGGCAAGGGTAAATGTGGTGAAGGATGACAATGGTGACTTGCTTGCAGATTCTCATTCAATCCTGAACAGATGGAAAAACTATTTTGGGCAACTACTAAATGTACATAGGCCAAATAAAAATGTTCGGGACGAAATTGAAATACAAACTGTTGAGCCATTTATACCCGAACCCACATTTTCTGAAATCGAAATTGCAATAGAAAAATTGAAAATTACAAGTCTCCAGGTATCGATTAAATTCCAGCAGAATTAATACAAGAGGTGGAAGCGCATTATCTAGCGAAATTTATAAGCTTGTACTTACTATTTGGAAATAGGAAATTGTACCATAACAATGGAAGGAATCCATAATTGTACCTATCTTTAAGAAGAGGGACAATACTAACTATAGTAACTTTCGAGGCATCTCAAGATATTAGCTACATAACTTCAGTGGAGAGCGTGTTTGGATTGCATAAGTATTCAATATTATTTAATATATATTTCAGTAAGTGTATCATCTTAGCTCGAATAGTTTTCTCATTGCATGTATGGCCAAAATGTGGTGGCTCCAGAAAATAAAGAGGCTGGCTTCTGAAAATTCTTAGTTTTGTCTAACGGTAGTAAAAAGATGATCTTTTATTGCATATAAGCTGCCTTTAAATATATACTTCGTTATTATTGTTATTGAGTTCAAGTGGTGTTTTGTACTAGAGTACTATTCCTGTTTTACACCGACTTATAGACATGGATACACGAATAGATGATGTAAACACACAGTAACCGGAGTGTGTGAGGAGAGAGACCGCAGCGTGAAGCTAATAGGCTCGAGGTACATCTAACTTGTATTCAAAGCAATTAAACACAGGGCTCTAATTATGACCCAAACAAGTTACAAGCCTGGTTAACAGTGTGACGTATGAAATTTTACAAAAAGTGAAAAACTAATGACAATTTATTATGTTCATATTACTTTTTTTTTTGCTTGAAATAGCCAATAAAACCGATTCCAAAAGTCCGGCCATAATTTATTAATTACCCTATATGTTAAATAAAGAAATACAGGAAAAATAATCATTAATAATAAAACACATACATTGCATTAAATTTATTTTACTCTCAATCAGATCAAATAAGAATAAATTCCTTAAAATCTAAATGTCACAATAACTTCCAATCGACAACAAACTCGTAAATGTTTCTTGCAATTACATACAGTGATGCCATGAATTCCCTGTCATTTTTTCTTCGTATTAGCTATAAATTGTAAACTTTATTTACGAATCGACCCCTGGGTCATAATGCATCCGAAAGGATTAGGTCATTCAGGAACCCACGACCTTCGCATTTATAGCTTAGTGACAACCATTGCAATACCGCGCGCTCCAGACGGTAATGCGTTTGTGTAATGCCAAATATTTCAGATATTGATTAGTGATGTCGACTATAATTTAACACACACGTAGGCCTACAGGTTGTCTGAATGACAATGTTACAAAATTGTACAGTGGCTAAATTGCTTACGAAAATCACCTTGATAAACTGAAAATGCTGAGATTACTAATTACAGTGTATAATAGTTGCCAATAAAATACCAGTAATCCAAGAAAATCGCATTTAATTCCCTTATATCAGCCTAGCGCAGCAGATCAATAACACTCCGCAAGATTTCTCTGATTATTGAATGACTATTACTGAGATAATACACAATGTTTGCGTACTCTGATTAAATTTAAACTGTGTAGTAATTACACTGAACAACAAGAATTTTGCTCCGACTTAAAACAATGTGTCCTTTATGGTTTGTTGTACGCTGAATCCGAAAATGCATCTCTTTTCTTCGTATCACGTAAGGTTTCTAAGATATACTATGATTTCACTCCCCCAGGAAACATCTGGCGCGGGTTGGGGATATAAACCAAAACAAAAGCTAATGCGTTTTATGAGTTTATGACTTAATTTCGCTTTCTTACGGTTGTTGCCATGTAATTTTGTATTTCTAATAAATAAACAGATATTGGTCACTTCTACTAAGTAAATTTAATAACAATTCAAAATGAGGTGTATGCAATGAAAAAACAAGGGCGTGGTTTTCAGTATTTAAAGGAAAAGTTTACCAGTTTGAGTGAAGGCAAATTAAAAGAGGGCATTTTCATTGGTTCACAAATTCACAGTTATGGCTGACCCTTTGTTTGAGGAAAAACTTTCCGTTACATAAAGAATGGCACGGCACGTTTCAAAGACGTTTGCTCAAATTTCCTTGCAAATTCTAGGGCAGAGAACTACATAGAACTTGTTGTGAAAACCATGTTAAGTGCATATGACAAAATTGATTGTAATATGTTTCTCAAAATACACTTTTTATATTCTCATTTGGATTTCTTTCCTCCTAACTTTGGAGCTGTAAACGACGAGCATGGGGAAAATTTTCATCAAGAAATATCTGAAATGGAAAGGCGATATCAAGGAAGATCATCATCCAGCATGCTTGCAGACTATTGTTTGTTCCTTGTAAAATATAGTCCCGGGTCTAGTTATAAAGAGAAGTTATACAGAAAATTATTTTAAATGTAACTTCAAATTCTGAGATTTTTCTCATTATACGCATGAAATATTTTACTGTTGTGTTTTAAACTGTGTAACATCATGTTTGTATCCAGTACATATTTTTCAAGTATTTGAGGAATTTTGAATCCCTAGTGTGTAGTAATTTTATCAGTAGCAGTGAAAAATTAAAAACAAATAAGTTTTGTCATAAAAAATTCAATTCATTTTCCCCGGAAAATGATACGTGATGGAATAATTTTTATTTTAAATTCAGATTTAGGGCACACATATTAGTAATATTCACCAATTTTTATTTTGGAGGAAGACAAAAAGTAAAAATTTGTTGTTCAGTGTTATCAGATGGAAACAAGAGTTGTAGAACAATTTATGGGCTACATAGTAAGCTTAAATAAACGTGGTACTTCATTTTTGCAAGGTTATAATTTTAAATTTTGGTAAATTGCTCAAATAACGCACTCGAATTCCTTTACAGACGTTGTAGTGTCGTATTAAGGGATGCGCATTCTTACTAATAGGCCTATATGTGATATCTTTCTTTTGGTGTCTTAGGCAACTGATCCTAGCTATATATTCCTGTATAGCGTTTCCCTGTACATTGTAACATCTCAGTAATAGATGTCACTTTGTCAGTTAACACACATTTCTCTTCCTTATTACAACGTCTTACTTGACTTTACTTTGAAGTGTACTTTGAGCTCCCAAATAAAAGTTGCAACATACACATTTTATCGTTTATATAAATGTCATATTTTAAGTTGTAGTGCAGGCCTTGTATTCAGAATTTGTAACATGTTCTAAAAATAGCAATGTACAGGTTTAACCTGCCTACTCATAATTCTTGTTATTAGCCCTAATTAAGCTGTCACTCTCTAAAGGCGCACCTTCAACTGAACGACGCCAACAGCGATGTGAGAAACGTGAAGCACGCAAAGGATCTCAAATAATGTTCGTGCTCGTAGACATTAATGTGAATCAGAAAGAGTGGACTGATTATTGTTTCTGTAGTTAAAAGTGAATAAAACTTTTATTTTAAAGATTTGTATAGCAGCATAAAAATTCCAACAAATTACCTGTTGTTTAGTCAACTATCCGAAGACAGGTCTTAGGGCGGATTTCACCAAACTTATTTAACTTTAATTGATACTTAAAATCTTTTTAATTAACACTTAAAGGAACAATGCATTTCACTAACACAATTGTGCTTTAAGCTTTCATTAAACTACATTTAAGTTAATTGGTCAATATTTGATCATTTAAATAATTTTATTAATACTGCATTAACGACAATAATTTTCATCATAGCGAGGACAAGGATGGACATGATATTTGAAAATGATGATTTCTTACCAAGATGCGTGTGGATAATTTCCAAAAGAGAAGATTATTGTAATAGGCCTATAATGAACGAAAAAGATTTGCAATTGCGGTTTAGGCTAAGCAAGAAATAAGCATTGTATATTTTGAATACTCGTAGTGCAGAAGGTGATTTAGAATTTTCAACGGATAGTTAAGTACTTCATAATTATTTAAATAATGCATTTATTGAAGAATCATTTAATCAGTTTTCGATTGCTTAAAATACAGCAACTAAAGTAATATGAAAAACAAATTTATCATGTAAGCCTAATATTACATTTGAAGGCATTGGAATAGCACAAATTCATGAAGTCTTTCCATTTTGCTTGTTGCATGATATTTCCTTGCGTATACTATATCATATCATCGTCTTTTCTCTTCAATATTGCTGAAGACAATGGATGAGGTTCCTTGCAATGGAATCCCTTTCTACTTATTTCAAACATTTCTTCTTTTCTTCTGAAGTATGCGCATCCGTCTTTTTGTTTTCGATGATTTTAATGTTTTGAGGTTATCTCTATTTATGATATCACAGTCTAGTATATACAGTCACGAAGCTTAAGTTGATGAGAGTACTAGAAACAATAGACTGTGCAGGCACTATTTCGCATTGTCTGTGATGAGGCGATAGTAGCGATCCTAGTGGTTAGCAACTATATATGGATGCATATTTCCTACGTATTGAGCTTCGTGACTGTATATACTATATATATGATGATATTGTTGTAATATAACAAATAAACTCACAGGTCAATGCTTACATTAACGAAGCACATGCCGATCGAAATTGTGATTTTATTATGATTCCGAAGGCCATGATGACTTAATTGGGAATTAAATTAATTGACTTTATTTTAAATTCGTCTCTTCACAGGAGACAAAAGAAGGGGAGTATGCTTCACCAAACGTGTGCTCAATTTCTTCTTTAATACACTGGAAAAATTTAATGTATAACTTCTGTGCCTTATCTTTCAACAAGGCCACAACCAAAGAGAACGACTGACCTTCAAAACTGCCATGTACGAATAGGGCTAAACTTGGCACATTATTCCGGGCGCAGATCTAAAAGTCCCATCACATACTCAGTACGAACAGCGACTTACTCTTCGCATCTGGTCTCTTCTTGAAAACACGGCCAATTTGCTTCTATTGCCAAACCGTAGAAGCCATTCGCGACCATATGTGTCAAATTTAAACCTATCGGGAGTATCTTGTAATCCTGTAGCTCTTTGGTTTGGGCGGTAAACGTGCTTTCCGTATTCTTTGCACAATGTGACGCATGGTACCTACCTTGGGAAGCTTCAAGTCGATTTATTAATGATGTACTTTCACTTGACGATAAAGCTCCTTCCCTAATGCTTGAAACAACTTCTGTGGCATTGCATTTACCCCAATCTGGTACATGTGTGTGCTCTTTTTCATACAGTACCTCTGAAGGTACTTACGGCAAAAAGTAATCGACCTGAACACTGTTCTCCCATCTCACATCTCCATTCGGTTTTAACATCTTCTTCCCTATGTTTTGTGTATAAGAATCCTTTGTAAATGAGTTTGGGTTTCCTCCTTTTAGACATAATCAGCCTTGGCCGGCCCTTTTATAGATAATTTTGTAATTTACACTTCCAATTTAGAAACCTATTGATTTGTAATGCTATAGCAACGACAACAAGGACTGTATTTTTAGGTGAGTTTTGAAAATACTCTAACCATAACATACAGGCTTGTTGTCATATTCGTACCTAACGAGTGGAATGAACAGAAATGTGGGACAAAAGTTTCTCACTTTGGTTCTAGTCGCGTGGTACGAACATTAATTTGGTACGAAAACTGTTTGTGACAAACTAAGTCCTGAAACGTTAGTGACATGAGACGAACCGCTCGGGACGTAAAGTCGTACTACGCTGTGCATCAGTGGTGAATTTTAGACGACCAGCGAGAGCCGAAAGTTCGTGAAGCTATGGTGCCCGCCTGTTACAACCCGTGACTGACCGTCCTGTCTGCTCGTACCACATCAAAATATTACTGTCTCAGCCGAGAAGGTGGAATGGGGAGTTAAGGGGTGGTCTGCAGTGACTCAATCGAGTTATTTACACCTAGGCCTGACGTAGACAATGTTATGAATCGTTTTCGAACAACACTCTCGTTTCCTATCAAATCGTATAACCCAGTAATGTAAACGAGAGCGCAGACGTGCTCATAGCCCATATGTGCTGATCAGAGCACGTAAGGCACGCAGGTAGAAGTCGCAGGTGAAAAAAAGGGTTGGATAGACTTTGATGAAGTCGATCAGTAAGTTTGTTAAAAAGTTTCAGATGAAGATTTCATTGTGAATGTCACAGATCTCACAGCTCAAATTTTATAATTTCAACGCCTTCAGTCACTGAACTTCTGCTCAACAGTATAACATACTGCAATGCTTTAAAAAATCTCTGGGAAGAGTTCCACAGACGATTTAAAGATATTGACCTGCTCAAGCCGAAGTTGGATTTGTTTTGTGATCCTTACTCACCAAACCTAGAAAATATACCCACACAGTTAAAATTGAATACCTGAATTGACAAACATTCCAAGTCCAAAATTTACCGAATTCGACTTTTTACCTAACAAGTTGTGTTTTACGTAGGCTATCATTCTGTAAAAAAGAATATCCCAAGTCCGACTCTAAGCCTGTGTTTTTGGATCATACAAATATTTATTTCAATACTCACAATGCAAGCCTAAGTTATAGAGTTTCTTTGCGGTCCTGAAAAATTTACTTCAATAGACTTAGAATGTTAGCCAATTAGATCTTCCATTAGAAATTATTTTGCTGCAGGAAACAACATTTCACCGGACATAAGAAGGCTGGTGTCGGCAAAAATCAGAAAAAGCACTTCCGACTTACGCGAGAAGTCAGGAATGTAAATTTGTTTCTAGAAGTGTGATGATGCTCATATACGTAGTACATGATTATGTAACTGTTAATAACAATAATTAGGCTAATTATAAGCCTCAATATGTAAAACTGCTGAAGTTCAAGGGAAGATATCTTTATTATTTGTTATATCGTACTATTTTTTAATTAATTGCATTTATTAGAGAAGTACATGCTGCAAAACATGCTTTTATTTCTTGTTTTCTTGTATGAGCGTAACACATTTTCGATTACTGAAGAGCAATTTAATTCATCTTGCAGTGGTAGCCCAATAGAGTTCATTTTGCTCACCCCTTCTTTTTCACTGCTACTGCCTGCAGAATAGTTTCATTGGAACCCGTGGCTTCTTTCACGTGCTCTGACCTTGACATCCCTGGTATAACCATTTATTATTACCCTTTCATCCAAACAGATGAAGCAGACAGGCAGAGTGTTGTACTGCTACCGTGATGTCCGGACGACAAATGCAATAATCACACCATCCATTATAATTACATTCTTGTATCAGTAAAGCCTTTCCATAGTGTCATTTATCGTATATTTTGAAATACTATTTATATAAAAAGAACTTTAAATGAAGAATTGTCAATTAACAATTACCACAGATCTCACAGTAACTGTTTCAGATCATGGACCCCTATGTTGAGAATAGCTGGCCTTACTCCGTGGGAATCTAGTGGATGACAAAGGCAACAAGTCCCATTCGCGTTGTGTTTGTTTGTTTCTCTCTCATATATATATTTTTTTATATTTTTGTCGATTCTCTGACAGAAAAGGAATCTCGTCTGATTTATGAAGTTGTGAACTGTCAGACTGTTTGTTTTTAAAGTTGGCTTTACATTATTTATCTTTCAACTTTTCCACACACAGGCCAGAAGGCTGTCAATCGAGTTAGCGCATATCCATTTAATGGCCCCAACCTCATTCATCATATTAATGCCACGTGACCTTAAAACTTAACCTGTTAGTAATGCTGTGAACCATTTGCATCCACGCAATTACAATTGACTTGTGTTTGCGGGCCACCGTGGATGATTGATGCACATCCACGTTACATTGCGTATTCCAAGCTAAATATCATTCTATGGAAAGGCATGTGTGTTTAACACTCAGAGCCGTCTGTTTTGTATACACACTAAATACGCTCTGATCAAAGAAATTAACAATTGACATGGGAATTGAATTGATTTTGAAATTGGCTTAATGTAGCGATGAATTCAAGACTTGATCTACACAATCCGTTATACGAAACTTACTCATACATTGAAACCATTGTACACATAAGTGACAGGGGATTCATAGGACCCCATTTAATCGTGTAAAACGGTTGTGCTCTAGGTTGATTAATGTAATTTATGATTGTTTTCCTTTATTTTCTTATTGAATACAAACCATATATCTGTACAAGCTAGTGTGTTTAATCTGAATTGATTTGTTGAAGAGCCGTTAGTATGGCTCTATGGTAAGATCAATAAATATAAAATAACTCATGCAAAAAAGTTGGTGTCTCCCTCTAGCGAGCATCATAACAATGTAAGCATCTGATCCGTTGCTAAGTAAGTGACGTCAGATGTTTAAATTTAAATATTTTATTCATTTGGGTGTAACGCTACATAGCCGTAAAGTCGCGGGTTCGATTCCCGATGGGGTCATGTATTTTCCTCATTGATCTAATCCCTCCGGCCGCACCATGGTCCTGAGGTTTACTCAGCCTTAACAGAAATAAGTACGACAGACATTTCCTTGAGATTAAAGGTGGCAGGCACGTAGGATTGACATCCATCCTGCTATTAATGCCGATTGTCTGTAAAGATAGAAGTCTAAACCTCGCGCCAACCTCTGAACCGATTATGTCTGTAATGGGGTTGCCTTAAGGTTTTTTTTTATTTCTTTACTGCATGAATAGGCCTATAAACGTTTCAAGTTATAATAAATAAATACATGAATAAATGAATAAATAAATAATAAGTAAATAAACAAATAAACGAATAAATAAATGAATAAATAAACAAATACATAAATGAATGAATAAATAAATGAAAGTATGAATGAATAAGTAAATTAATAACAAATTATATAAATGAAATACAATAGTTAGTCCCTTCTTTCACTAAGGATATTATTTAATTTTAAGTAACCCAAAACCACCCAAGAGTTAGATTTCAACATACAATACATTTAAAAAATTGGCAGATTGTTCGTTAGATTTTGCTTGGCGAACGTCAACTTAACAATCCTCAGTTTCTCACATCTAGTGAAAATAAACATTTCTTTCTAACGTCTTATTAAAATACTAGCCGTACCCGTGCGCTCCGCTGCACCTGTTAGAAATAAATATAAATTAATTACATAATTAAAATAGGACGTTTGATCCAGGAAACAACTTTTACAACAGCGCATTACCCATTTTTTTTTTGCATGGCATTTATTGCATATATATTTTATGTATTTTAACACGATTCAATTGAGCATAGTTAAAATTTGAATTATAAAATAATGGATTGCTAAGCTAACGTACTATTACTGCATGCTAAATCAATACACTCTCGTTGTTCGTTAATTCTCTGAGATTAAAATAAGTGTACATAAATATTATTTTAAGAAATACAGAAAACGAATTACAAAATAGTCTATCAAATTTTCTGTGCATAAGAAGCTATTTTAATCTTACCTGTCCTCGATTTACTCAGACGTTACTGTAATAACATTATAGCATTATGTCCATCTAGAGAAACTACACTTTCCAATGGTGAAATAATAATTAATTATACAAATCGGTTAATTTAGCTTCTGATATCACTTCATACAAACACAGAAACATTCTCTGTAGGCTGTGTTTAATAGCTTTCGATTGTTGATGTCCAAGGCCCCTGTTTCGATTGTTGTTGTCCAAGGCCCCTTATAGACGAAGTCATTTGTTCTTAATTCATTGCACCGTCTTAGATGGCGTTATTTTAATTTTAATACTCATTTATCTCATTAAATATCAGTCCTATCAAAATGTTGTAAAGAATAAAACTTATCGGAAAACATTTTTAAAGAAACGTTTGTTATGTAACATTTTTCACAAAAATCAATAATAAGCGAGATATTTTGATTTATTTAATTCAGGCCCCCTTATAACACCCCTTTTAAATAAAGTATTTTGAATGCCATGTAGCCTAAAATCTAAGTTACAACGAACTTAATTTATATTCTAATTTTCATATAAATCGGTTCAGCCATTATCGCGTGAAAAGGTAACAAACATACAGATAGACATACAAACAAAAATTTCAAAAATGCGATTTTCGGTTTCAGGGTGGTTAATTATATATGTCAGGACCAATTATTTTTGGAAAATCGAAAATTACCAGAAAGATTTCGGCTACAGATTTATTATTAGTATAGATGAACAATTCCATCAATAACGCTCAACAAACAATATTGAAACCTCTTCGATTTGACAGTATCTTAGTTCAGTGTATATATTTAAGAAGGCATGCGTCCTTCTACAAGTAAAGGTTGTGATATATAGGCAAACCGTTAGCCGAAAGACTAGAGTTCGGCTTTCCAGGATAGTAACCCAGATTCGAATCCCGGTGGGCCCAACTGGAATTTTTTATGGAAAAAAAAACGGTTTTTGGAGATAAATTTTCCCTCCCAGTTGATATAAAACAGGAAAGCATGCTTGACATTAAAAATACGCTAAGAGCAAATATTCTCTCTACCATATTTTTTTAGTTATACGAGGTTTGATTGAAATTTCACTCTCCAATAGAAATATGAATTGTTGCATTAGATTTTAGGTAGGCTTACCGCAAAACTATTAATTAGGGATAACTAAAATTTGTATCCTAGTTTCATATCGCTTGTTTTTCTGTATCACATGTTGCCCTTCTTGGACTGCATATTCTGAGCACTCTGTATATTGGTAATTGGAGTGTAGTCGAGTGTATTTATGTTGAATCTATGAAGTTATAAGCGAAATTATTTGCCAACATCCCTCTCTCGTCATATTCTGGCATGTGATTTCATGCTCTCTCAGTTCTTACCCTCAAGTGAATTTTGAACCAACATTACCTACACATAAACAAATATCTGTACTCCCTCAGCAACTGGTCTGCACTGCACAAATCATTGCTTTTGAAGCTATAGTATCAACACAAGACCTGGGACATGTATTCAGTTCTTCAGGATAGGAAATAAAGTTTCTAGACATTATTACTCCTTTAACATGTGAATTTAAATATCACTTACAGAACAATGTTCATCTGTCATTTAACACCTAGATAAGTATTGCTCTATGCAAAATGAAGTAGGTTTTGTAGTTCATAGAAATAAGAGTCAACACCTGAGGCAAATATCATATAAGCACAGGAATTATTCCTTGTAGTAATAATTTTATTGCAGTATAGTGGTAGTAGTAGTAGTAGTAGTAGTAGTAGTAGTAGTAGTAGTAGTAGTAGTAGTAGTAGTAGTAGTAGTAGTACTTTTATTTTGCCTGGCAGAGTTAAGGCCATAAGGCCTTCTCTTCCACTCAACCAGGTTTCATTAATATACATGAAATACAAATAGGCTATGGATTGTGTAAGATATGAGTGATGTAAGAGTTTTCAGGGAAACCTTTCTTGTCAAAACATTATGATTTTTCTCTCCTTATAAGGCGACTAAAGAAGTCAGGTTTAAAACAAGCACCTAAAATTATGTATTTTATCTTAAAATATTCTTAAACGAATAATTGAAAAGCTGCAAAAAATACATAAAGTTATGGTTGCAACTTTTTGTGCATTTCAATTTAAATACAAATAGTTATTTTATAATAACTTTTTTCCATGCGTTAATGCACAAGTTCCTTAAGAGGAACATTCCCAATAAGTACGTCTTTCCAATTTTTTTATATTTTGTGCACATTTATCACCGTATACAGCATCAGAATCGGAATTCCTTTTGCAGATACTTGATCTGTACAATTCTTCCACTGTTCGTGCAGCAAAGAAATATCGCTTAGAGAAAAGTTTGAGATTTATAGAAAACCAATCCTGTGACAAATGTAACAAATATCTCGTCAGGGAAGCAGAGCTGAGTTTGAGTGGTGCAAAATACAGATTTGAAGCGAATGAACTGATATGTTAGAGATCGTTCCAATTACAAAACTCCCGAGAAGAAAGGGATCTCGTTAATCACGATAGATTTCGTTTCTTTTCCCATCTGTCAAAGAAGTACTGTTATCGCCATAGGAACCAATAGAAGGGGATCTATAAGTTAATACCGATATCGGCTAGAAGAGGTTCGTTAATCGATGAGAGGGGCACTTGTACCGCGGAACGTCTTGTTCTAGAACTCGGTTCGGATTTCGATATTTTACCTCTGCTTCACACTGCAGAAAATGAGAGTTCTGAAAAGGAATGCGAGGCCGAATAACACTGCGTTCTTACATAGCTACTTCAACTTCTGAGAACGCGAAAGAATTTTACCTTTATTAATTGTATTCTTACCCTTGTACGTGTAAAATTATATTCCGTTTAATTATGGAACGTCTCTTCAAACAGGTGCAGACGTCTGAACCGAATTTCGAAAGCAAACAAGTTTACTAATTAAACAAATGAAGGTTGTGTTATTTTAAAATGACTACTATTATTAAACTGTGCCTTAAGAATAGTCGAATAACGCTATTTCAAAATTAGGCCTATCAACAGTTAGAAAGCATACTATTAGTCTACAATTCCACTACTGTTATTATTATTATTATTATTATTATTATTATTATTATTATTGTTATTATTATTATTATTATTATTATTATTATTATTATTATTATTATTATTATTATTATTATTGAAGTTTTATATGATATTCTTATTGAATTTGGTATTCCCTAGAAACTAGTTCGATTAATTAAAATGTGTCTCAGTGAAACGTACAGCAGAGTCCGTATACGTCAGTTTCTGTCAGATGCGTTTCCAATTCACTGTGGGCTAAAGCAAGGAGATGCACTATCACCTTTACTTTTTAACTTTGCTCTAGAGTATGCCATTAGAAATGTCCAGGATAACAGAGAGGGTTTGGAATTGAACGGGTTACATCAGCTGCTTGTCTATGCGGATGACGTGAATATGTTAGGAGAAAATCCACAAACGATTAGGGAAAATACGGGAATTTTACTTGAAACAAGTAAAGAGACAGGTTTGGAAGTAAATACCGAAATGACAAAGTATATGATTATGTCTCGTGACGAGAATATTGTACGAAATGAAAATATAAAAATTGAACATTTATCCTTTGAAGGGGTGGAAAAATCCAAATACCTGGGGCAAGAGTAATGAATATAAATGATACTCGGGAGGAAATTAACACAGAATAAATATGGGAAATGCTTGTTATTATTCGGTTGAGAAGCTTTTATCATCCAGTGTGCTGTCAAAAAATCTTAAAGTTAGAATTTATAAAACAGTTATATTACCGGTTGTTCTTTATGGTTGTGAAACTTGGACTGTCACTTTGAGAGAGGAACACAGGTTAAAGGTGTTTGAGAATAAGGTGCTTAGGAAAATATTTTGGGCTAAGAGGGATGAAGTTAGAGGAGAATGGAGAAAGTTACAGAAGACAGAATTGCACGCATTGTATTTTCACCTGACATAATTAGGAACATTAAATCCAGACGTTTGAGATGGGCGGAGCATGTAGCACGTATGGGCGAATCCAGAAGTGCATATAGAGTGTTAGTTTAGAGGGCGGAGGGCGGAGGGAAAAAGACCTTTGGGGAGGCCGAGACGTAGATGGGAAGATAATATTAACGTGAATTTGAGGGAGGTGGGTTATGATGATAGAGACTGGATTAATCTTGCTCAGGATAGGGATCAATGGCGGGCTTATGTGAAGGCGGCAATGAACCTCAGGGTGCCTTAAAAGCCAGTAAGTAAGTATTATTATTATTATTATTATTAATATTATTATTATTAGTATTATTATTATTATTATTATTTTACTTTATTTTAATATTATTACTCATATTATTAATTTTGCCGCTGTTTCCATTATCTCTACTATTTTCGCTACTTCTACTGTTACATCTACCGTTACAAATATTACTGCTGTTGATAATAACGAGTGTACGTCAGGAGTACAGGTTTCGCTTAATACGTCGCCGTTCGAAAAGAGACATGGACAAGTAACTGCCAGATTAGCGGTGATTCAGTGCATAAGCTTTCGATAACAAAATATCGTGATTTATACATAAATTATAAATCTAAAAACTATGTGGTCCACTGTATAGTTTTTAGATTTTAAACAAGTGTTAACGTGAACTAGAAACAATGATAAATTATAAGTTTAGATGTAATTTATTCACTTACAAAGGCGCAAAAATTATTAGAAAATTTTTAATTATTTTTCGTTTTCTTAGAAAAATATAAAAACTCCACTTATATTTATGTATTTTTGTACGTTAGAAAGACAAATCTCTTATATAAAAATTAATCAACATCATTGTACCCATCATTAAGTACACCTACTTCTGTAACATTATTGCACATTTGTTGAATTTCCAATTTCTAATAAATTCAATGTGTTTTCTTAACATATGTGTCTCTGAACAGGTCAACTTCTTTGTATAGGGAATTATAAGTATGGACACTGCGCGTCGGTACCTTTGATGTAGTAGTGCCTTATTTCAGTGACCTTCAAACCAGCTCTATCTGCATCAACGGGAAGTTCTGCCTTTTTTTCCCTAGAGTTGGTGCTGATATCGCACCAGTATTGGACAGCAGAAATACTTTTCAGCATACTTGCCAGCAAATAAGGATTGCTGTTCCACTGTTCGCGGATGCTCTATTACACTGACCTCTGCCGTTTGAAAATGGGATTATATCTAACGGAATGCATACGCGCAGAAAAACAGACCAGGGAAATTCGCTCCATTTTTTATAATTCCTGTTCACCAGTGCTGCTCATCGGCGTGACTACAACCGCGGAGGAATCGGAGATTACGAATAAAGCTCTCCACCGGTGATCTCCGATACTACCGTAGGTGGAACAGGGGGCATATGGAGGGATGCGGGGGTTCGGAGCGAAGCGACAGTTAGCTCAAGGACGACCGGCGCGTACGGACTGACGGTAGTTGTGAGTGGAATAAAATGACACAAAATCGGATATCCGTCGCATGGTAATTCTTTAATCTAGTTGAAGATAATAATAAAGTAGGACACTGTAAACTTTGTGGGCGAATTTACTCTAAGGGTGGTGGAATTTCGAATTTGTTAGACCATTTGAAGCGATCGCACAATCGCGAACTTGATGTAAACAATTACTCAAAACATTGGATACGATTTCTTTTTAAATTCTTTTAGTGCTATTGTTCCTAAAGGCTCACAGTCTATGAAAAAGTCTTGAAATTTCTCTAAAACGTAACTTTCGAGGCAATAAAAAATAAATGAAATATTTACAAGACGACTTGAGTTATATTTTACTGTTTAGACAACTTGAGTTATATTTTACTGTTTGGATTAAAATATTTCTGAATGAAACTAAAGAAACATCTGGTAATAATATAATTACAATTATCCTTAAGTTTATATCCACTTATATTTTTATTACAGAGCAAGTGTGGCGCGTTTTAGAAGAGGCAGTTCAAATACCGACACCCTTTAACACAATAATCACAATCCTGTCCGGTGAAGAATCTGAATAAATTATGTTGGACAGTAAACTTTATCCCATTGATAGCCCATGTTTCTTTTGTTTCATTCTGAAGCGCCCTTAATATATTTTACGTTAACTAAACCGATTAGAATAATAATTGACAAACCCTGTTTGCGATTAAACGAGAGTTTCTAGGAGAATTAAAGTATAAATGTTTACATTAACTACTGAAAAGCTTTACTTCTGCGTTAGTTTTGCACTTAGATTGAATGTTATTAATTTGATCAATGACATAAAACTAATACGGCTTTCCACATATACTATGAATTTCAAAACTAGAAAAAAATCTGTCAGCCAACGTAGCACTTTAAGCAACACAAAAAAGAGCCGAAGAAAGAGAGAGAGATTAACATAAAAGAGAGATTAAACGACAACAAATTAGAACTTATTTTAAAAGATACGCTGACGTCAGCGGACTCGAATCACTACCTGATCCGATTAAAGGAATGCTCAGCGGAAAGTGTATGTCTGCGCCACAGGACATATACAACCTGCGCGGCATCAATCGGAGGTAACCGGAGGCCTCCGATTGAAAGCGTGAAAACAACCGCTCCGGAGAAAATCTAATCATAAGCAGCACTACTGTTCACTAGTGAAACGAGCGGACCCGAGTTCAATTCCTGCTTGGGGCAATTTACCTGATTGAGATTTCTCCGGGGTTTTCTCTCAACCCGTTAAGAGCAAATGCTTGGTAACTTTCGGCGCTGGACCCTAGACTCATTTCCCTGGCATTATCACCGTCATCTCATTCAGACGGTAAATAACCATAGCAGTTGATAAAACGTCGTAAAATTACAAATAGGCTATAAAATACTCATTGGTGTCAAATTGATGTGTGAATCGATTCGACTATGCATTGTCTCGGAAGTATGCTTCATGAAATGCGAGAAGGCTCCGCCTTATTAAATTTTAAATTATGTATAATCTAACGACGCTCGCAACTGCCGAGGTTATATCAGCGTCGCCGGAGTGCCGGAATTTTGTCCCGCAGAAGTTCTTCTACTTGCCAGTAAGTCTGCTGACATGAATCTGTCGCAATTAAGCGCATTTAAATATCATCGACCTGGGCCGGGATCAAGCCGGCAACATCGGACACAAAAAGCCAGCACTCTACCGACTGCGCCACCCAGACCGACTCCGCCTTTTTTAATTTAATTGTGGGGAGTATAAATACTGAAATGACAAGACGTATCAAAATGTTATTTCAGATCTCAAACACATTTTAAATTCCAATCATGGTCAAAATGATAATCACGAAAATCACAAACGTTTCTCGCAGTTATAGTGATTCGATGAATTTCCTGACACATTTAATTTGAAATACATTTGTGACAAAATGCGGTTTATGGAGATGTTAAAATATAATCTATTTTTGGAAATTTTAAATTAAACAGAACCTTAGTATTAAATCCCATTTTCACAGAACTTATTTTCGATTAAATGTTATTAAATCTTTACGAAAACATGCGAGATGTAATGTTTGTTTTATTTCCTGTGCTATCCACATGTATACCTATTTTACGGAAGACGTTATTACCTGTTACGAAATAAAATTCAATTCTGATGAGGCTGCTGGTAGAAATAATTTCCTCTACTCCACACTCCATTTCTCAGAGTAAACTCCCCTCGGGCGAGTCGACGGACTGAAATTTTTTAAGCTGCGTATATTTTCGTTCAAAGAATTTTATTGATATAGCAAGGATTTCCCTCGCGCCCAGCATTTGCAGTCCTCAGCACGTCTCAACAGTATTCAATTTCAATCCACGTGCACGACCCCACCTGGCAGTCTTGTTTCCCTATATGCAAAGTACGGCGGCCCCCTCCTCCGGTGCCCTCTTTGAGGTCCTCTGCAATAGGAATGGATAGTGGAAGAATGACTCCATCCGAGAGCACCAGGCATGTGTCTTAAAGGAGAAATATGATATTTGATATGCTATCATATTACATGCCGTATGATGTTACATGATACGGCAGCAAATTATGCAATATTGTGTAAAGCAATATTTGAAAGTAGGCCTACATAATATGACATCACGTGAATATAATACGAAATAGAATTCGTTCTGTCGATATAGCGATAGATGATGGACTGGAAGAGCCCCAGGTTAAGGTGCAGATGAAAGTGAGATTTCTAATTTTGTCATAACTTCCGCAAAAGCAATCAGATCCACTCAACATCCTATAACAGGCATGGGAACGGTATGGGAAATAGGTAGGACACATAAAGAGTGTGGGGTTTGAAAACAGGTTTTAAAGAAAGAGGGAGAGAATACCGCTACAAGCTGTGGTGCGTCATAATACCGCTCATCATAGTATCACAAGTACAGGGACATCATTTTTTTACTAACATTTTTAATATTAACCTGGCTATACTTTGGATTAATGGTTCAGAGACGGAAACACCGTTTGCTAACCCCTTCCACGATTGAAGTTCGATGATACTGGCGTAAAATACAAACAAATCACTTTACTAGGTATAGGAAGGAAGAAAAGTAGTTCATTCATTTACGTAAACTAGGAGATATCGAAATTTTGAATTTGATCATTTTCATTAGGTGTTTGTTTAATCAAAATACAGTACATTATTAAAAATAAGTGTTTTTACTCACGAACTGAGTTATCGATGCGAACATATTCATTATGCAGTGTATATTATACTGTCTACAGCACATTACCGTACAATATAGAGAATAAAGTTAAATTGAAAAATAATCATAATATGGATATTTAAACACATAATTATTTGAAAATGGTGGCCGTTCATTTAGATACAGGCTTCAGCTCTTTTGTGCATATTATCGCACTATAGACTATTGCATCTAATGCCAATTACCAGTTTCGTCCTTCGTACTAGTAACTCATGTTGAAATAATTCTATACCTATTATATAGAAGAGTACCTTACGTACAGTAAATTCAATCTTTACCTCTGTCCGACCGCACAGATAACATTACTCAGACATGCTATCTACTGTCCGTCCAAGTGGTTATGTCGCAGGATCGTAGAAAGGGGTAAAATCACGTGACAGTTAATTAATTTTATTTAGGTTATTTTAAACAGTTGCGGGTGAGGGAAATCGGAATGCGACGTAGGCAAACGGTACCTGTGAGAAAATATGATTCAATATTGAAAGCTCTTTCGTCACTGGAAAACGCGAACATATTTCTAGAACGTACTATACTCACTAACTCAATACTGTTTGTGTTTACTACAACCTTAAGGCGACTTTGACTGTATACGCTTGGTACTGTGAGGAGAACAGTTGGAACTTCATTAGTAGAAGGGGTGGGAGTGAAGTACATTCAAAAACTCAGGTACAATAAAAATTGAAGTAAAAATAAAATGATGTCCCTGTATAATGAAGTCTAGTGACACGAGTAGAAATTCAAGTGATTCAGGAAGTGAATTAAATAGCTTAGGGGGAATGAAAATTAGTGCTGAGAGGGGAAGTTAAAGTGTTTCTGTGAGTGGAAGGGATGACATGTGGAGAGGTGAAGAGAAGAACAAGGAAGGCGAGTTTATAGCAGTAATGGATGAAGTTGATGATTCTGGTCCAGCGAAAGTTTAGGGTACAGATGATTTTGTAAGTATAATAAACAATAAATTAGAGGAGTGTAGTAGAAAGTTAAATGAGGCGATAGAGATCATGAAAATAAGCGAGGATTACGGTGGGAGAGGCTAGCTAGGATAGCGAAGCATAGTAAGAAGTAGCCTAAATAAGTGAGATAAGAAAATGTAACGCACATAAGAAACAGACAAGATAACATCCCTATTGGATAATGGTGTAGTAAAGATTAGTATCAAGTGTTATTAGAAACAGAGAAATCAATGTCTTAATAATTTTGCTCATAATTTAACCTTTTTATTGATTTTTCATACCCTATTTCATAATATTCTGATTGTATAAAACTGTTTATTGTCTATTTGCCAACATTTTTTTTATGTGTAATATGATTTTCAATAACATACAATCATATACTTCGCTTAGTATAGAAACCATATTGATGGAATAACGGTCTATGTTGTCCGTCCGGTAGTAAATTTATGAATTACGGAATTACGATGTAACATTTTTTCGGAAAACGTATTATTTGTCTTTCTTGTGTTAAATTTTATATTACCTTATTAACATGTTTCAGCCTGCTATTGGCCATCATCAAAACTGGTTGTTGCTGGTCTTGGCACCTTTTTTTTTGTTTCCTGTGGAGGTGTGTTTGTCTAGTGTAATGTGGAGTCAAACTGTGTGTACGAAGAAAAGCAACAACCAGTCCTGATGATGGCCAATAGGAGGCTGAAACATGTTAACAAGATAATACAGAGACATCATTTTATTTTTACTTAAATTTTTATTGTACCTGAGTTTTGGAATGTACTTCACTCCCACCCCTTCTACTAGTAAACTTCCAACCGTTCACGACACAGAGCCGAGGGCGCGTAAGCAGTACTGAGTTACTGAGTATAGTACGTTTCAGAAATATGTTCGCGATTTCCAGTGACGAAAGAGCTTTCAATATTGAATCATATTTTCGTACGGGTACTGTCGTCAGTTTCCTTATGTCGCATCCCGGTTTCCCCCACCTGCTTCTGTTCGCCCCTTTGTAAAGTCTGGTAGCTGGGCTATCTTAGCTCTTTTCTGAAAACATTAATTTCTGTTAGGAATTGGGCGTCTACGTAATATTATTCAAGTGTTTAAAATAACTTAAATAAAAGGGCCTCCTTAAGTCATTAACTGTCACGTGATTTCCCCCCCCCTTTCTACAACCCTGCGACAAAACCACTTGAACGGACAGTAGATAGCATTTCTGAGTGATTTTATCTTTTCGGATCGGGCAGAAGTGAAGATTGAATTTACAGTACGTAAGGTACTCTTTTATAGAGTAGGTACGGAATTATTTCAACACGAGTTACTCGTACGAAGGACGAAACTGGTAATTGGAATTAGGTACAATAGTCTATAGTGCGATAATATGCACAAAAGAACTGAAGCCTGTATCGAAATGAACGGCCACCATTTTATAAAATGTGTTTAAATATCCATATTATAATTATTTTTCAATTTAACTTCATTCTCTATATAGTACGCTAATGTGCTGTAACAGTACAATATACACTGCATAATTAATACTTCTGAATGGATAGCTCAATTCGTGAGTAAAACACTAAGTGTTAATACAGTACTGTATTTTGATTAAACAAAAACCTAATGAAAATTATCAAACTCAAAATTGCGATATTTCCTAGTTTACATAAATGGATGAACCATTTTTCTTCCCTCCTATACCTAGTAAAGTGATTTTTATTTTACGCCAGTATCATCGAACTCCGTCGTGGAAAGGGTAGCAAACGGTGTTTCCTGTTTCAATCGTTAATAGAAAGGTATAGCCAGGTTAATGTTAAAAATGTTAGTAAAAATAAAATGATGTCCCTGTATAAAATTTAACACAAGAAAGACAAGTAATACGTTTTCTGAAGTGATATAGTGTTAAAAGCTGTGTATTCAAGATGTATAACATTTTTGTTCCTCCTGCACAGTTAGCAGATTGTAATATAGACCGTTATTCGCCCCAACTCTTCAATTACTGAAGGCATTTCACTGAAATTATTTCCTAAGCACCTGTGTACTCTAGGGAAAGTGAGAGGGACTTGAACAACTATAGAATGCGCTCGTCATGAATTCGAATCCGGCTTGCTGTGATTATCTGGCTAGTGTTTTCCAAGGTTTTTTCTGGAAGTGAGGGAAATGTCGGGTAATCACATGGCGAACCCTAGAACTGTTATTGCCAAATTACTGTCTCGCTTTCGCCACTTCCATCGACACTATACAGGGTGTTTCCGAGGTGGTGTTACAAACTTTCAAGGATGATGGCGAAGGGCACATGTATCAATTTCAGATAAGGAACCCTGGTCCGGAAATGACTGAGTCGAAAGTTATAAGCAAAAATAGTTGTGTGGAAATAGAATTATAATTAACTTTTGGAACAGTCGTGGAAAAATGATATGGGCCGGATGTCTCCTACGTGGGTACTAGGCCAGATACAATCTGTGAGCTTGTCTACTATTCCCATTGGCTCATCTGTATTCGAAAATCGAGTCTGCTTATTCCGCTCTCGTGTACTCCTCCATTTCACTAGGACTGATCGACTGGACACTGCAACTTTTACACATACACTGCTGTCTACAGACGTGCATATCAGGACAGACCATGTCCGTTACACATTACGCTATCTGCATTGCTTTAGTGTAGTTTCCTATCCCCATCCCTCAGATAGCGCATTGAATGGAATACTGTAAGTAGACAACGTAAGCAACGTCAGATGAATACAGTATGTGTAAAATGTACAAATAAATACACATAAATAAGGTGTACAGAGGAATAAAATTATTTCATTGCCACAGAACTATTTTTGATTCTAACTTTCGACTCGGTCATTTCCGGACCAGGGTTCCTTATCTCAAATTGATACATGTGTCCTTCGCCATCATCCCTGAAAGTTTGTAACACCACCCTGTATAACCGCTCATTTTATATAGCATTGTTAAAATGATAATGAATAGAAAGGAAGTGTATATAATATCTCTCAATACAATAGGAGAAGCTGTTATTATATAATGGAGATTAGAAAAGTTATAATCTATTGTACAACATGTGTTGGAATTATAAACAATAAATAGTTACAGGGCATTCTATGAATATAACTAAAATTAATATTTATGTTAAATTATGGACGCAGTCTGTTGTTTATTAAGATATTGCTATATGCCATAATTTCGGAGATGATAGTAATCTAGTGTGTGAATCTTCACTCTGTCAGTCATACATACGTGTGTTATGTATTACACACGTAGGTAAACATATGTCCTGTCCGTAGGCGTATGCATGTGCAGCAGTAGCTACGTATGTCAATAATCTAATATGGAAATACACATAGGCTATCTCGAGGTAACCGATATGCTATCAGTGTTGCTAGAAGTAGGGTAAAATCCCTGTCGCATGGATATTTTAATCGTGGTAGGGATTGAGGGATTTTTGTGCAAAATTTGCCAAATTTTAGGGCTTTTCCCAGCCTTTGTTAATATTCATTGCAATCGCTATTTATTTTAATTAATTTATATTTTATAGTTCTAGGAATCTGAAATTCACGTCGATCTACACTAACATAAAGCATTTATGATTACGTCAGCCATGGTAGGATGGAAGAGAAGGCCTTATGGCCTTAATTCTGTCAGATTAAATAAAATAAATAAATAAAAAGTTACATACTAACACTTGCTCTCCTATGTCAGAAAGGAACATCTCCTTTTTTTCCTATTATGAATTGCGTAATTCCTGAATACATTTTTTCACTTGAGTTTCTGTTGTGACATCATTGCAGTACATGTATCTTGGGGTCGTTTGTATGAGTTCAACTTTTCGTCTGAAGTGCATGGGATTAAAGTTGTGTTCTGTAATTATGGTAAATGTTGTGAATGTTTTCGGAGACAAATTAGATCCATCTACTCCAAAGAAGAAAAGGGAATTTCATGGCGAATTAGCTAAAATGAAAAATCGTGGTTTGACCAGACATTTAAAAATTCCTGGTTAACGGAACCAGATTTTAAAGGTTGGTCGTGATAGGCTGAAAACTTGTTTAAAGAAAAATGTAAAGCATATGAAAATGAACTTGTAGCCGGAAGAAATGTACTTTTAAGACACGGTTTATCAAAAATTCACAGAAAGAATTCTGCACAAATTAAAAATGTTTGAAGCTTAAGTACACTATTTTCAAATGTATCTTATCATGATGAACAGGTCAAAAGTCAGAACTTCGATATGTTTTGATGTCGTTGAACATACAGTAATCGTAGTTATCATTTAAGGGACAATTTTGTACAGATCAATTAGAGCGCTCTTCCACATGGCAAAATTGTGAAAGATCTAGCACTTAAAAGATTTTGTAGTTGGACCTGAGGAGCATCTTTAATAAACAAGCTGAAATATATTGTACTGTTATTAGTTATTAATTGAAACACAGTTAATTTACAATTACTTATGTCACATAAAAATAAATTTTGTAGGGATTTTTTTTTCGTGAAATAGGATATTTTATAAGGACAGTAGGGATTTTTGGTTACAGAAACTGGCAACACTCTATGCCAGCCGTGGCGAAAAGGCCATGGTGCGCCGAGCCACTGTGTAAGCTGCAACGTGCATAGCACCTATGGAGGGAGGCGGACAACCGAAGGGGAAGTTTATGTTTAGGACGTGTAACGAAGAAAGAAATGAACAAGAAAACATAGGACACATTATCACAACCTAAAATTAACTGTCTTCAGAATGTCTCTGCGACAATGTTTCAAAATCAGGAATTATGTCACTTATTGCCAATCGTAGTTGATCACGAAGGTATTTGTCTGTCAGTCGTGATCTAAATTTGATTTTTACTATTTTCATTGTTGAAAATAATTTTTCACAAACTTAAGTTACAGCGAACATGGCTTCAACAGAGCAAGCGAAGGAACGAAGCTTCAAATATTTATTTTTTCCAAAGATTTGAAAAGTTCAATATCTGTCAAGTCCTTACATCTAGCTTTCATTTAACGTCACATTGTAAATCTGTGAGTTTAAATTGAAAATCTAACCGCATTATTCGTACATCTGCTGTAAAAGAATCGACGTACAGAGATGATAATGATGATAATAATAATAATAATAATAATAATAATAATAATAATAATAATAATAATAATAATAATAATAATAATAATAATAACACTTAACCTTTTAATGTTTCATCAGTAACATGTAGTAACTTATAATGCTGTTTTATGTTATACAACCGTTTTCCTAGTAATATTTGTGAACAAATCATACATTTAATATTTTCATCATATTGTAAGCAAAAGAATGCGTCCTCCCATCCTACTTGAAACTTTCGTTTTTTACAGAGGTACATGGTTTCGAGAGAGATATTGCGACGATACGCCACTCGCAGGTCCGAGACAAATACAAATAGAACGGAGTTTGACTCCAGTGAGTAAGAGGGTGGGGGTTGTAGGTAGGAAGCGAGAGAAAAGCACTGCGAGCCACAATGTGCTCGTGAGTCGCATTTTCGCCGCGGCTGCTCTATGCTATTAATCTATGCCTCTACGGAGAAGAAAGACGCAGCCCTACAACCGCTACACGTAATTAAACTGTGCGATATCCGTCACAGTGGTTTCCCAGTCCTAGCATTCAAATAACCCTGAATCTTCGTTTCATGAGGAAAACGATTCGCTTCATATCAATCATGGTAAACGCCAATATCGAAGAAGATTTCTCATATTTATGTGCAATAACTGTTACTATGGGACTATGAGCGCCGAACGGCATTCTGAGAATGACTTCTACAGCAAGATTCAGCAAATGCATATTTCCTCATTCGAGTGTTGGTGATGGATGAACGGTATATTACGCGGTCTGGATATTGATTCACCACCGCCAACACACTTATTTCGCCAGACGAAAACCTATATCCGTCCAGGAAATTTACTTATAATCCTTAACTACAGTCTAAATTAAAGGCACACTTACGTCTATACTGCAACAACGACTGGAATTTTGCTAAAATGTTACATTATCTCCTCAACTGGACGGAGTTACGTAACAACAGACCAACTCAAAAAAAAACATGTTTTCGAGATATTCACCAATGAAATAAATTTGATTATTTATTAAATATTTTATGCAAGATGTTTTGTAATATATTTATACTGTTACAAGAAATATTAAAAAAAAAACTAACAGATTATTAGTAACAGAGCAGCAGTTGAGTTAATATTGCAAAGCAAAATAAATGAAGGGTTCAGAACCATAGTGGGCCAAGCGCCATTTACTAAAACCGTAGAAAACAAGGGATAAAATTAAGTTATTACCATAATTCAATGGAAACATATAGCAAGTAATATAAGGTATACACATTAAAACTCAATTATATATCAATCTTCATTAAACTATGGTATTCACCTAACTTTAACCCTTGCTTTCTCCGTTTTTAATAAATGGCGCTTGGCCCACTATGGCTCTGAACCCTTCAAATAAAGTAATTTCATTCAACAAAGAATTTTGCTTATAAATGGCAGCAGACTGCAGGTATGGCATTCTTGATTTTTTATGAATTAAATAATCAAGCCAACAACAGATCTGTGCAAATATCTCAATTTTTTTCATAATGTCGGTTGGTCTTTTCTTGCGTATCTCCATCCAATTATGTCTCGAACAAAGATGTATTCACGCTAAAAGAAGTCCGCGATAATTATGATATGTGTCATTGTGATGAAAATGATCAAGCTCCATTCAGTTTCATTCTAGGCGGTTTCGAATTCCGGTAAGATCAAATAAAATTGGGTATTGTAAAGAAAAATCAAGCTTTCACTTCGCTTCGGTTTCCCGTAACGTTATTTTCTTATTTATCTACAAGTTATCGTCTTTAATTGTGTAAAATATCTACTGCTTCATATTGTATTCCGAAAATATTATTTGCATAAGTTGAGAGAATAAAATACAATACATTTATGAAATTCCTGAAATAACTGATGACACTTGATAAATCATTAAGCCGATAAATAAGATAGAATGAAACTAAAAGCGGCTTATATTAACCCTAAGAACTTAAGTCTCAATGAATTCAGTTAATATCCCTATTTAACATCAAAAGGGAGGAGTTAATTAAACATCCTTGATGCTTAGGAACCCTGTTACAATCCCTTACCGTTGTATCTTCTGTCTCTGATTTGTGAGACTAAACAATTACTTAGACTTAATAAATAAAGTCTGTAGGTTTCATGCCAGCTGTCTTTTCAGTAGCTCATATATATTGTATTTTTAAGGTTTCTGTAAGAGAATCTCTTCCCATATATATTTTTTTCTATGGATACATAGTCGAGCCAAAAAACAAACCTAAAGTCTTCTCTCAGAATAGCCTAAAATGAATTCGCTGTTAAGAAAAGTGATTTTATACCTTAGTATTTTTGCAATTGATAATTAAACGCTACTTGATTTAGTATACAGAAAATGCTCAATTTTAAGATCAAAAATCAAATCATTAAGTGCCAAAACAGGCTACCTGTTTTAGAATCGTGAATGATGATGATCATGCTGTTAACAATGATGTGATAATGATGATTATTTTATTTGCTTATTTAACGGAGCTGTATCAACTAGTAGGTTATTTTAAATCGATGAAATTTGTGATAGCTACATGGTATTTGGTGAGATGAGTTCAAGGATTCGTCATAGGATTACTTGACTTGACTTATAATCTGAATAACGTTAGGAAAAACTAAACCATGTAAATAGCCAAAACGAGAATCCAATCTACCGTGAGGGCTGTTCCGAATGAGCAGACGACGACGACGATGCTGATGATGATTATGAAAAACAGAAAAATATGTGATTTTTGGTGATCTACACAACCGAGGCCCATTATTGTAGCTGCTTAAATTATGAAAGAATAGCATGTGAATATGTAAGATATATTTTTATTTTTTTAGTTCAAAGCCATGTAAGCCAGATGTAGCCACATCTCATACAGTAAATAATGCTTTATAAATTCACTGCAATATGAGAGCGAAGCAATAGTCGTGCAGTCAATGTCTGACGTACAATGTTGCATTTTACTATTGTAAGTTCAAAGAATTTACAGCATTCCTGTGTTAGAAATATCTCTACCATTCTTCTCATATTTCATTGATTTTTAGCACTGAGATATTTACATTCAAATGTAATGTTTCGTACCTAAAAACTCTTCCATTTTACCTTCATATATGTTCGCTCATTCAAAGCGCGCTTGTCTCTTTGCGAGACAAAGAAACTCAGTATAAATTATGCGATAGAAAAACAAATACCCAGAGTGCATTTAAGATTATACGTTTCATTAGAAGAAGTACTGTGATGTTACGGAAATCCATATTGGGATCTTCCCGGAATTACACATTTTCAGCATATCTGATAGTGAGTTCTGGTACGTACCTTGACTGTCTGTGTAGGTACATCACTCTCTCTCAAACTAATGGATGGATTTTTCTGATATTCACTTATTTTTCTTTGCAGTTTTTAACCTCGTCTTTTTTTTACCACGTTACACTCCAATGCAGTGCAGGGAGTTTATATATTTGTAACACTAGACTCGGCTCAAGCACAAGTGGTCCGGGTTCGACTCCCGGCAAGGTCGTGATGAAATTTGTAGTGAACAAAACAGATGTTGTAGAGGGTTTTTCTCGGAATACTTCTGTTACCTCTGTTATTGAGCCAATACAGTCCATTTTCTTCTAATTGCATCTGTCATCCGCAGTAGTTAAGAAAGAATGTCGGATTATCTATCGAGTAATTTCTTTCAGGAATTTCTTGAGGTGTAAGAAAACATTGTAATTACTGGGAGCGAGATCCAGGCTGTAGGGTGGATGTTGCAAAACCTCCCAGCAGAACTCCTGCAGAAGATCTGTTGTGCGTCGAGCCGTATGTGGCCGAGCAATTATCATCGTTTCCTGTCCGATCAACATTTTCACAGTGACAGAGAGATACGGACGGCTGTCACACATTGATTCCGATCCCAGGCGACAGATTTCTACGACACAAGGATAAATAGTTGATCCCACGGTATGACAAAATGTCTCAATCTCGGTGGGGAATATGTTGAAAAATAGCTCAACAATTGCTGTATCTGTTCCAATAAACCTTTCCATGAAATTGTGTTCTATTTATCTAAACGTCTTCAGGGAAGCTTACTTTTTGGACGCGCCTCGTATAAAGTAAGCGGTTTTGTACTGCCATTCTTCAGGCAGTAATACTGTGATCGAAGTGTGAGATTTTGTCCTGCCTCGGAGATATTTATTTCCGATAAATACTGTAAATAGCCTCAGAGCGATGCACTTAGAGTAGAACGTTTGAGGCTATTGGATGAAAGCATTCGTCGCCATATAAATACCGTAATCCAGTCGTGTCAACTGATGCCTGTAGGCGAAAGCGCTCTTTAGAGCTCAGGAGAACCTGAGCGCAGCAGAAAGGAAAGAGACAGTATATGCCGCTTGGTCGAGCTATATTCAGGGATGGCCAGTACTGATTCAATAGATGAAGAGAAGAGAACTTATTAAAACTGTATCCATGTTAATTTTTAGATTTGTCTGAGAAGTATAAGTGCATTATAAGAATGTAAGTTTTAGTTTTAATCTCATTTTTCACAAGTTTGCTTTTTATTCAAAAGGAATATTTTCCCAACTTTCAGATATGTTTGTTTAGTAGCCTTACAGGTACAGGTACTGAAACAATGTTTTCGTAAATCTAATATATCGTAAATCCTTGTTACTGAAGATAGTAGGCCTATATTGAAAAGTTTCAAAATATTCGTATGGAAAATGTTTGTAAGGAAATGAATTAACAAAACAACTACTGTTACATAATAAACAAAAGATATGTGCCCATGTGTTGGTAAAACGTCGGCTCTGTAGCTTCAGCAGAATTCGAGAAAATAATTTAATATTATGATTATAGGAAGTTGCGCACCAATATCAACTTAAAAGCATAATGCGATAAGAGTTTTGTTATGTAATATTATTTCTACTACTTACTGGCTTTTAAGGAACCCGTAGGTTCATTGCCCCTCACATAAGCCCGCCATTGGTCCCTATCCTGAGCAAGATTAATGTAGTCTCTATCATATCCCACCTCCCTCAAATCCGTTTTAATATTATCTTCCCATCTACGCCTCGGCCTCCCCAAAGGTCCTTTTCCCTCCGGCCTCCCAACTAACACTCTATATGCATTTCTTGGTTCGTCCATACGTGCTACATGCCCTGCCCATCTCAAACGTCTGGATTCAATGTTTCTAATTATGTCTGGTGAAGAATACAATACATGCAGTTCTGTTGTGTGTAACTTTCTCCATTCTCCTGTAACTTCATCCCTCTTAGCCCCAAATATTTTCCTAAGTACCTTATTCTCAAACACCCTTAACCTATGTTCCTCTCTCAAAGTGAGAGTCCAAGTTTCACAACCATAAAGAACAACCGGTAATATAACTGTTTTATAAATTCTAATTTTCAGATTTTTTTACAGCAGACTAGATGATAAAAAGTTTCTCAACCGAATAATAATAGGCATTTCCCACATTTATTCTGTGTTTATTTTCCTCCCAAATATCATTTATATTTGTTACTGTTGCTGCCAGGTATTTGAATTTTTCCTCCTCTTCAAAAGAGAAATTTCTAATTTTTATATTTCCATTGCTATGTAATATTAGTTACAGTTAAAACATATACCTAGGTAACTTTGCTTTGTACTATAATATTGTTTTGATTAGTTTATTGATTACGTTTATAAGTCTAAAGATACCATCAATATCAATTCCAACTTGTTATGTCATACTTAGTCTCTTTCTTTGGAATATCATTTTCTTTATAAATGACGTGTTTCATTCACTTAGTACGGTATACATAGTTTTATTAATATGGAATTTATGTGAATATTCCTTCTTAACTATTTATTATGTTATTAAAGTTTAAAACACAAGTGCAATATTAAGAAATCAGTGTTAGTACTTTTGTTTTACAGACAATATAATTATATAATATCGAACAGAAAGAAGCCATATAAAAATAACGACATAAAATTTCACGTTCCGTTTGACGTTTGTGCATCACTGTCTTCTTAATCCAACAGGCTGCTTACTCATATACATAATCCTTCACCCTTCCATACCTAGCTCTTGATGTCCGTGCACGACGTCAAGGTCAGAAAAATGCGCTTGCTTTGACATCACTGTAGTGTAATCTATCATGAGAAACCTTTTACCACGCGTGCATTTTTATTTCTGATAATTGTGTGCTTAGTGCTATTCAAATAAGAACACACCCGTGTTTTTAATTTGAATCACCAATGTTAAATTGGTTAGAGTAGGCTACCTGAATGTCCTCGGGACAGGACGTCCAATCTGTCTCCGGGAATTAGATTTCACGTATTATCGGTTAATTAAGCGATCGAGTCCATGATCTCTATCGGCCCGTCGCGTCGCCCAAAGAACCTGCGCAGCATCCAATTAGTTCTGTTCTGATAGTGGGTCAATGAAGAAATAAGCAGGATTCTGGGAAATCACTAAAATATAAATGAGAACTAGCAGCAACGGATGTACACAACAGCAATTGATACAAGTGACTCTTGATTCTTTCAACGAATATGTGCTTGTTAACTGTCCTAGATTTGTTTGTAACTCCATGGAAGCCAGCCAGAGTACGAAATGTATAAAGTCCGTCAGTAAACTCCCTATTCATTTCAATAGACTTTCAGCTCAATTATGCACGTAGTTTCTAATTCCTCATTAGAGCTACTAATTGCGATTTTTAAACAAAAAGTGTAAGTGATGAAGTTTCTTAATATCAAATTGCATTTTTTTATTTTTTTTTTTTTTTTGTAACATGCTTCGTATTCCAACTACCTAAAGACTGAATTTAAAGACAATTGGGTATATATAGGTATCCTACAAGCAAAACTCAGCTCGAACTCCTCGCGTCGCGCATGCTATACCCCTCTTACCCCCCTGCAGTAGGCATAAGAGTATGCTGGGAACGGGAGCATACATCATCTGCGCGAGACAGTCACGCCCGCTGGTTTCTACGCACTGAGTTTTCCTCGTTGGATACCTATAGTATACCGAACACAGGTAATGCAACGGATAAGAATATAAACAAATAGGTCGTCGCTGCGTGTTCGTGGAGTACAGTCAACCCCCGACATTCTGAAGCTATACTAGTAAACACATGCTTGAGCCGTGATGTTCATTTTCGTCGTGATCTTTGCAGTGAATAATAACATGCAATCGTAAGTTACGGAACTCGAACATAGGCCTATGCGGATGTCACTTGAAAGGATTTTATATTGCAAGAAATTCTTTTAATAGCACATGACGTTATTGCTGCATGATGTAGAACAAGATATTCAAATTGTCCGATATTTTTTCGTGTTTCATTAGGATATTGCATATGTCGCTCATCACTGGAAACTCGAGTTAATATCTTCATAATTTTCAGATTTTCATGGTACTGGTTCTTTTGGATTACTTTCAACACACTTTCTGTGCCGTTTGGTATTCCAGTGTCTTTCAGTGCACTGTTTTTGTCACTTCTACGTTTATTTTACACAATTTATATGTAATGTTGTCTATATTGACAGTGAAAATATTAGTTAAAATATCCCCAACTATGCACTGCAATATTACACGCTTGAGCGTCTTACCTAAAGCATTTACCTCTGTAATAAACCTTCAATCAACCACAAAGATGCAGTTACTTAAATAATACGACTAGTAAGAGCAATGATCGATATGACTACTCACTATGACTGCGGGACGCTTTTACTTTCTAGAATCTAGAGGAAGAGTAGAGGATGCTTAACTATTTTTATACGAACGTGCTTGTACACGCGCTGTGACCTCACATATACTTCGAATCAGGCAACTTCATTCCAGTTTATAGATAGCTGGAATACTGAGCCTAGTTATGAATATAGCGCCGTGTCAATTTTGAAGTTAGCAATATTGTAAATCTAGTCTTTCAGGTGAAACTTCCTGTAAAGCAGATTTGAATAATTTCAAGGGAAAAATTGTTCCGGGGCCGGGTATCGATCCCGGGATCTCTGGTTGAATGTACCAGCGCTCTCCCAACTGAGCTACCCGGGAACTCCACCCGACACCGTCTCAACCTTTCCCTTTACGTTAACAGAAAACCACAATTCCAACAATTTTTCCCTTGAAATTATTCAAATCTGCTTTATAGGAAGTTTCACCTGAAAGACTAGATTTGCATAATATATACGTCACTGTGTACGTTAACAGAAAACCACAATTCCAAGTCACACAGAATTTGTGTGCACTCGATGTGGGTCTCTGGCGTTGCGTCAGCCCCCGCGAGTTGTGTGGATATAAAGGGAAAGGTTGAGATGGTGTCGGGTGGAGTTCCCGGGTAGCTCAGTTGGGAGAGCACTGGTACGTTCAACCAGAGGTCCCGGGATCGATACCCGGCCGCGGAACAATTTTTCCCTTGAAATTAGCAATATTATGTTCAAATAACATCTAGGCGTTATCCTTTTCCAACAGTGTAAAAAATATTCTACTTCTGAGATGTCGTCTGAAAAGCGTTAGCAATGACCAGTGATTATATATTGACATTATTTTTAATTCTTGTTTACCATAGTTTGTGTGCAGATATTTAGAAATTGTTCCCTGTATTTACTATGTTGTACAAATAAAATACAATTAATCTTCTTAAAACAATCTCTATTTTGAATCAAAAGAAAGCATGTCATCCTGACACAACACTAAGCAAATACTAGCCAGTAGATCTGTAACAGTCTATTGGTTCAAGCTATTTGTAAACATATAACATATGAACTGCTGGGTGCTTGCTGGCAGCTGAGCTGCGTTGTCCTTGTTTAAACAAGCCTCTGTAAACAGCTCACACACTATCCTTGATTGGGTGTACCACAGCTCGCAGATATTCATGCAATGACTCCGACCGCAGTGGTCACTGTGATTCAGCGATCGATCCTTGAGCACTGTATAAGATGGTTACTTATTGAATTAGGCCCAGATATATTACAAAAAAGTAACTTTCTTGTCTTCTGGGTACAAAATTTGCCATATGATGACTTCTCATCTTATGGGATCACAGTTATATTTTCAGTATATCCTCTAAGTTTTGACGATAAGACATTTTTCCCCGAGGATTTCTGCTTTATCCGTCGTTCAACATAGAAACGTGAATTATCACATTTCAACTCGTTATATTTTACTAGTCTTTCTGTGTAATATCTAGATGGAAAAGGCGAAAAACAAAAAAGTGTCAATGAAATTTATCGATTCATTGTCCCTGAATGGCCTCAGTAATTTGGAAACAAACTTAAGATAAAGAAATACCACCATTAATCAATTTATTATCATTGAATAATGTATGCAGTGGAATGATAGTAATATGAACAAAATATCGATTACAGTTATCGACGATTCGTTGTCTGTAATAGCGTCTGTAATTAAGGAGAGTATTATATAAATATGAGTTATGAGTCATCAAGTTATCGTCTCTGGGTAGTTTCTGAAGTTGGGAAAATAAATGTGATAATACAGTATGCAGGGAGGAAATGATATAACTGTACAGGCCACCGGCGTGGCTCAGTCGGTAAAGGCGCTTGCCTACCGGTCTGAAGTTGCGCTCGGGCGCGGGACCCCGCTTAGGATGATTACCTGGTTGGGTTTCTTCCGAGGTTTTCTCCAAACGTAAGGTGAATGCCAGGTAATCTATGGGAATCCTCGGCCTCATCTCACCAAATACCATCTCGCTATCACCAATCTCATCGACGCTAAATAACCTCGTAGTTGATAAAGTGTCGTTAAATAACCAACTAAAACAACTGTATAGATTGAAGGGGACAATAGAACACATTAAAATAAATTAAAAACCTATTATGCCTTTTGTAATTAAGTGAATTGTTGATTAGAAAATTAGGCTGAAATTCTACGTACTTTGGCAATAATTAATTAATTAGTTATATAGCCATGATGTCCCATGTTGGGAAAAGGCCTCCTGTCTTGGGGCTAGGATCCTCTTTACAGAGGTGGCTCATGGGTACTCACTTGGTGAGCCATCCAGGCAAGTTGATAATAGTTGTAGATACTGCCGTAGCACGGTTATTCTACACTGTTAAACTTCAGCTAATCTCAGCACTTTGATATTTGGTCTTTTTATGCACTATCCAAGTATTACTAACACCAGCACCTTAACAGACACTGAGATTACTATTTACAATATTTTAACCAGCACTTTCACAAACACTAACTTTACTATTTACAATATTTTAATTGGCACTTTCACAAACACTGGCTTTATTATTTACAATATTTTGACACTGATGTTTGCTATTTTCAACTAGTACTTTCACAATCTCTGAGTTTACTATTTATATTATTTTCAACACTTATATTCGCTATTTACAATGCCCTTTCTTTCCATAAGACACTTCTAAAGAGCTAAAATCCATTTTGTAACAATCCGCCATGACTCATTTTTATTTTTTACTGTATTACATTGTCTGCAGAAACACTTATTGAGCTATACACAAAGATAAGTTTTTTTTTTCTTTTTTCAGAAAAGGGAGTATTTACAGAACGGGAAGGTGGCTGGAATTGTAGCTGCATTTCTTGACGCACGCTCTCTCTTCAGCTCCTATCAATACTATTTATTTGTTTAGTTTCTTTTTTACATCTTCTCCGGGATCTTCTACCTCTCCTTTTCTTACAAGACGGTTTTCTACTGTACACATTTTTTTTTCGAAAATCTTTCTTGCCATTTATATATTTATTCTCGTTCATTTCCTCTTCAGTTAAGTTAAATATATTTACAATATCTCTAATCTCATTTGCACGTGTACAGCTTGCAACATACCCTAGAAACCTCTCCTCTGAAGACTCAGATTTTATAAGTTCTCTATTAAGAGACTTGTTTTCGCTCTAGTACAGTAATAAATAAGTTTTCACAACTTTCGTAAAATTTTATTTTCGTTTCTCTTATTTTCTTACTTCTTTTCCAATTTGTACAGATTTTGTTTTTCAATTTTAACTAAAAATTACATAATTCTTACTCATTTATCACAAAAATTGTTACAAATCATAATACCTAGGAACTTGATTCTATACAGTTTAATTATGCATCCTAATGTGCAGTCTTAAAGAATTTACAAGAGTGGCGTGATTTGTACCTGACAATTTCTGTGATAAATGCGTAAGAAAATGTAATTTTGTAGTTAAAAATAGAAAAAAAATTCTTTACGAAGCAACTATGGAATTCACAACACATTTTTAGCTTCAGAATTCTAGCTAATTAACCCAGATAAGACTGACGTCCTATATATAGGAACCGGACGTTTTATTTTTTTAAGATTGATGTGTAAGATTTTCATAGTCGGCAATCATGATACCATAATCCTTATGTGTTATAAATTGCCTCCAATTTTTTTTTCTTATATTTAGTCTGTCATAGTCATTGTTATTAACATATTTGTGTGAAACGTCCGGTGTCCTATATGTAGGACGTCAGTCTTATCTGGGTTAAAGGAATGATACTCCTGAATACTTCATTATTTATCTACAATATTCTTTTACCCTTGAAACTCAAGAATAATCGTATTTTACAAACAAATTTAAATTAATATAACTCTGAAAATATTGAGAATAGAACAAATGTTTCTATGAAATTGTTTGCTCAGAATGTCTTTTGAAATAAGCTCCGTAAGGGACAGTAAATCCTCGGGAATAACCCTGTATATTTATTATTTTTGTGTCTAACCCGTTGTTATGAAACGTGATTCCTATGATTTTATACGGTCGTTGAAACTTTAAATGCGCGCTCCTGAAAAAGTGATAGTACATTATGCAACGAGTCTATAATGGTAGTAATTAAGATGTGAGTATGTTTGTTTATGAAACTCGCTTGCGCTCGTTTCATAATTTTCATACTAGCGTCTTAATTACCATTATAAGCAAGTTTCATAGGCCTGCGACTTTTTATGCTCGACCATATTAATTTCTAACTTGAAATTATTCATAAGTATTCATGTTATGGTTATCTAAGTGAAGAGCGGAACTGACCTTCTAAATTGTGAGATGTGCGCAGACGCGAAAGTATTGATTTTTTCCGAGGGACGAATGTCATTGACCCTGATATAATCTAGAAAATAACATGCACATTAATATTAATATAACCTGGAAATTGATTTAGAATTGAAAAACGAGATGACAAATTGAATTTATTTGAATATTATTTACAATTAACGCTAATTATTATAGTAAGAGAACATAACCTTCTGCGACAGTATTGGATTTTCAGCCTCCGTGACGTTTCGCTAATTGTCTTTCGATTGCATATCCGAGAATAATCGATACTTGCGGTTTTATAATGGTACAACTGAACAACTGAACTATAATGAATAGGTGTACTTTAATGAGGTGCATTAAAGGGCTACTACCAGGTGTATAATTATTACATTTCGGCATGGTCGAGCATAATAGTAATATGCGTTACAAAAGCGGTAAGTTGAAGTTTTCATGTTCGAGGAAAAGTTTGAAAAAGCGAAACGTAGTTGAGCTTTTTTAATTTCTGAGAATTGGAAGAAAACATACCGCTCGTGTATCATACATTATTTTGTGCGAAGATAGTATATTACATACCTGAAAGAGGAATTTCTAATTAGTTGCAATGAAATCTCCATCTTGGTTTCTGTTCAATGACGGCAAATTTGCAAAACAAAAATATCTATCTTCAACAGTGTTGCTTAAAATGTTTTCTGTGTTTACTATACTCCAGCAGGCCGTGATATACGTCTGTCTTCCCCCCCCCCCCAGTCTATAAATGCGAACTTAAAACAAACGGTAAGGTTATGTAATGATTTATTTTTCATTTTAATATTTTAACAATTTTATTTATATAACATATTGCAGTAATACATCGGCATCTGGAATCTTGTTGATTTTTTCACGG
This sequence comes from Periplaneta americana, assembly GCA_025594305.2. Lineage (NCBI taxonomy): Eukaryota > Metazoa > Arthropoda > Insecta > Blattodea > Blattidae > Periplaneta > Periplaneta americana. The sequence goes on along the minus strand of JAJSOF020000015.1, from coordinate 107,041,394 downwards.
CTTCCTTAATGTTACTTGCATCACGAATGCAGTAACTTTAGTGGAGTTGTAGAGTTTACTTAATTTTTGAAAATATTTAAAAACAATAATTAGCAGTGCAATTTAGGTGAAATTCCAGTGGTAAGTTTCCAATTTATAATTATTACTATATTGAACGTCTCTAAAGATAATATGTTAAAAACCTAAAGCAGTAAAATCAGTAAGCGGTAAGAAGAGGGAAATTTTATTGTTATGTGTGTTGGGTTGGGAATACTGAATGTGGAATTTTATACTTTCCGCGGATTGGTTTTGTGCGGAAACCAAGCAAATACGCACGATCTCGCACAAAAGAAATTACATATCATACTTTCGCCTTGGAGCCGCAGAATTAAACTAAATAATGAGAAATGCAACTTGCCGACCGTGAACAACTTGGCATGTGGTTGTTCATACTTTGATCGACGCAAACCGTGTTTGTTTCATAGCGGACCCGCGGGTAACTGAACGTTCTGAACCAGGGTTACCAGATTGGTATAACTAAAAGTAGCAAAAGCTCGCTGAAAAGTAGCCAACATTCAGCAAAAGTAGCCCAATATTAATGGCGATTTTATATTTCGCGAATTATATATGTTTAACTGAATCGGAATGTTTTTTTTTCAAGTCTCCCTTATGAGCCCTTAACTTGAACTTTGTAAATTTCACAATCTGCTTTATTGCTGTCGTCTTTCACATCCTGAAGCCAGTTTGAGAATGAAGTACCATTTAACCATTGGCTTTTAAACATTTTAGTATAGTTGTCCCACTTTCCCATTTTCAGTAATTACACAACGAAATACCAAATATTTCCATTTTCAGTATGATTACAAAACAAAATAAATGTATAACAAGTTATTCTCTGTCACAATTTAAAAATGTTACTATATATCACTTCTATAAGAGAGTTTTTCTTATTATTCCACTATCGGACTCAGAATGAAATAATTAGCCTACATTATAATTAGGCTATAAAAATGTCAAAAGAGCAATTCCCTAATATAACTTAAAAACCGTAGGCCTATATCACTTTTACAACAGACGCTAGTTCCTAATTTAAGATTATTGTAATAAACTACATCGGCATTCACAAAAATATTAACGCTTGAAGTGAAGTGAATGGAAAAACAGCAACTGATTATTATCTACTTGCAGACTGCACTGCGCCACTGCATTTCTGCTGATACTGGTGATTGGTGATGGTGAAACGAGTAAATCGCTTTACATTGGCTTGGTCATGTGACACTGTGCAATATACTTCGCATAGTTTCACATCGTTAAGTGGTGGTGGAATAAGACTAGACGTACACTGTAACAGTATTTTTTCACGGAGAGGAAGACTATTACTACACCTGTTATTATTAATTTTACACAAATTCAAATCAGAAAAAAATAGCCCAAAATTAGTCCCGAAAATTTTTGAGTAGCCCAAAAAGTCGCAAGTAGCCCAATGGTAAAAATCAATAGCCAATTCAAATTTCAGGTAGCCCAATTGGCTACTTGTAGCCCAATCTGGCAACCCTGTTCTGAACAACGTATAACGTCCATTACAACCGAATCTCAGGAGACTGAGAACGTGAAGTGCAGGCTTTTCCCATGGTTATCACACAATACAAGCTGAGCCGTAAGACTTATTTTGGATATGGTGATGAGAACAATATTGAACAGCAACGTAACACAGCCCATTAACGTTCATTAGACCATTGTGACCGGGAGGTGAGGCAGTGGGGACCTTGTCCGCTGCATCAAGCCCAACCCAATCAAAATATCTTGCTGGCAATTAGGGTGAGTGCCCCCACTCGACACCGCGCCGCTGTCTGTCAGAGGCCAGCAGCCAGCATCTCGCTGATGGGGCGTCATGTGCAGGACACATTGCTCACAATTCATGAGGTGCGGTGCGGTGCGGCTCTCAGACACATGTCGAGTAATTAATTTTCCAAGAACTGCTTTGACGCTATGTAATGATCAAGTGCCGCGTAGAAAATATCCCGTAGTTAAAATAATATGCGTAACAGCGGCTGCTGTTGAAGTACTCGCAGCGATATTGTCCTGCAAGGCTATTCTCCGAATTTTGCTGATAGCTACCTGAATGGGACAGTTGAATAATTACGTTCCTCGTTATCAGTATATTCACACTGGTAATAGAATACTTCACTCACAGTAAATCTCTTGCAACTAAAGAAATTATTTTAAATATGGCGAATTGGCTATTAGTAGTAATTTAAGGTAAGCATATACGTCTACATCGATTCTTAGGAGAAAAATCCACATTTTTTCCTTAATGTCTTTCAAAATATGGTGACATGATTCTTGAGAGTAAACTAAGCAATTTATATAGGGACATCATTTTATTTTTACTTCAATTTTTATTGTACCTGCGTTTCTAAATGTACTTGAGACTCCCACCCCTTTCACTAATGTACTTGCTAACGTCAGTCACACAAACTTACGGCCGCTGTTGCTAGCAGTGAAATAAACAGTACAGAGTACAGTGTGTTTCAGAAAAATGTTGCATTTTCTATAGAAGAAAGAACTTATATTATTGAAGTTTATTTTCACACAAGTATGATGTGTAGCATAACTGAATTTATCTATGTGGACTGAGCACAAGTGAAGTTTAGAGTTACCGAAAGTACGGTACCCTATAATATGGCACGGTACTTAACAGCATTATTTAAAAAAGAGTTTTGTTTTACTGTTTGTAGGTATGAAGGACGATGATGGAAACTGGAATTACAATATAACCGAATGTGAACAACAGTTTTTTTTCCTGATTATATCATTACGGAATATTTTCGTAGAAATGTCATTAATCTGGTAGATAAATGTAGAGCAACAGAGTGTACAGAAAGGAAGAAAAGTGTAACAAGGCAAACAAAGGTGACAGAAGATGCTAATAAGTCCGTCAAGAAGTTAGCTGTAGAAATTGGGATTTCTTACGGAAGTGCTCACAAAATTCTCAGGAATAAATTAGGTTAGTAATATGCTGAATAAAGTAGACATTACATAATGAATATAACCGCCTGAAGACTTGAGTTTGTGAAAAAAAAAATTGTTACTATTCTACTGTTTTTTTTTATAAAATACTGTAAAGTAATGACCAAACTGAAAATCGTAATACTATATTTCCCTGTAACATAAATGGATACACTACTTTTCTCTCCTCCTATAGCTAGTAAAATGATTTATTTACATATTGCACTAGCAACTCCAAACTCCTGTAATGGAAGGGGGATAACAGTGTTTCCGAGTATAGCCAGGTTAATGTTAAAAATGTTAGTAAAAATAAAGTTTGTAGGCTATATCCCTTAAGAAGTAATGGAAAAGTAGGAACAAATACCAATGCGAAGGATGGGTCATTTTACTAATACTGCGGTGAAGGAAAGAGTGAAAATTACCCTGTGGGTATGACTGTTTGGCACAAATATCCTAAATAGTTGCTCTGAAAGAAAACGGTAGTTCTTTCAGTTTTCTTCAGAAGCTTATTCTGACATCAGGTGATACAGCTACAGTAGCTAGTCTACTGCTATCGCGCCAGTCGAATCCAAGTTGAAAGATTGGATTTCAATTGACGATGTCTTTACTAGTGACGGAAAAATCGTGCTGTGCAAAGTGTGTGACAACCGCATTTAAAAACTGAACTTCATGTCAAATAAAAAAACTTGCTCCGTTGAAAAAAGAAGTTCTTCTTATACAAGTGGTGCTGGAACCTTCTTCGTCTTCTACCATGAATTTAATAAAGATTTCTGTATATCACTGGTTGCTGCAAACATACGTTGGTAAACTTGGAGTGCCAAAGTTTCAAGCAGTCCTACTGCAACTTCAATATTCCTGATGAATCAACACTCCGGAAAAATTATTTGAACTCCTGCTACACTGACACGATGGCAACGATTAGAGCTGAACTTGGTGATTCCTACGGATGGGTTGCCGTGGACGAGACAATCAATGACAGCAGAAAATATGGAAAAATATTTAATTATTAATTGCGCCTTCAAACATTAATTAAATGAGGTTGAATCACATGTGCACCTGTAATTTGAACCATAGTGGGCCAAGAATCATTTATTAAAAACGGAGAAGGCAAGGGTTAAAGTTAAGTGAATACCATAGTTTAATGAAGATTGGTATATCATTTAGTTTGAATGTGTATACTTTATATTACTTGCTACATGTTTCCATTGAATTGTGGTAACAACTTCATTGTAACCCTTGTTTTCTACGGTTTTAGTAAATGGCGCTTGACACACTACGGTTCTGAACCCTTTATTTTTTATCAGTGTGAATAAATAGGCCTACATCTAATAAAGTTCAGATTGTAAATTAGATATATTTTATTTATTACATATTTATCTACATATTTCGCCATTTTTAGCTACATATTTTACCATTTTAGCTACATATTTCTTATTTTTATATTACATAAAATCCAGGCTCTAATTTTATTATGAGTGATATAGTAGAGACTAGTGTCCTCCAATGTTCGAACATAAGAGAAGCAACGAAGACATTACAAACTTCATCTTATTTCATATGAAAAACTAATAGCAAGATGTGTGCTAAAATCCTTAAGGGGTTAAAAACATAAAGAGAGAGGACTGGAGAACAGCGAATATTTTATAACAAGGTGGAACGAACACGACAGGCCTCTTTATGCAGAGCGAACATCGGCGAATATCGAACTTCGTCATGCTCGACAAACTTGAACTGAACATAGCGCCTGTAATGCACGATGTTAGTAGATAATACAGACGAGGCAGTGTTCTGTTGTTCGTCCGCCGAATTAGCTCTGTGGTAGCGCGTTTCCCTCCAGACTAGCCGGCCCAGGTTCGGTTCCCGGCGGGGTTAGAAATTTTAATGTAAAGTTCTGCCATCTATCAGTAGTATGCGGAACCTGAATCACGCAAGTGAAGTGGATAGTCATTAGGCGCGCACACACACACATACACATGTTATATTATTCTAATGAGGAAGCGCGAGCACTAATGTTAAGTCCATCTGAGAGCACTTTTACGATGATCTCCATTTAGGGTATTCCAAAACTGCACCAGCTGACTACGCTAAGAGTCGCTAACAGTAAGTATTCAGGATTTGAGCAAGCAATCCCATTCGTCTGTAGAGTAGAACCCTCCGAGCTTCGCCAGCCGGCGATTGGAGAATGCTATGGAATGATAGGCTAATGAAATAGAGGTCAGATGAAATAATTTTTTACTGTTAAAGTGGGGAAATAGGAAAACCCCGATAGAAACCACAACCTTAACCTTTTCCGCCACAAAATAATGTCACAATGTATTATACAAAAAATTATCCAAGATCTGACCGGGACTCAAACCCAAACTGCCTGCGAGATACACCGAATGTCTAGATCAGCCCTTGGCATAAGAGGGGAAGAGAAAGGGATGGAGAAACCCCCGCCCATATTTTTTTTTGCTTACATCGTCTTATAAACAAACGCAGAGTAAGGCTCTGTGCATCAGTGGTGGATTTTAGGCAACCAGCGACAGCCGAAAGTTCGCGAAAGCCATTATGCCCGTCCGATACAATCCGCCACTGACTTTCCTGTCTGCTCGTACCGCATAAAAACATTAGTCTTAGCCGGGAAGGTGAAGTGGGGAGTTAAATCTTTGACGCACGGAACTTTTAATTAACAAATTTGAGGTGGATTTTCGTCAAATGGAGACAAAGAGAAAGGCAGAAAATAGGAAAGATTGGAGAAAACTGAGTTTGCAGTGAAATACCTGTCCTTGAGCAAGCAGATCACTGAATGAATGATGAATGACGTGGTCAAATGAAATAAAATACATGCAATAGAGATGAAATCTGCATACAATTTATATTTCTTAAATATACATACAAATTAGGAGGTGGCTTTATTTGAAGCCACTGTGGCACAACTTCACGACATTAAAACAATTCAGACTTTTATCTAGAAACAATACCAGAGCTACTTGTGGTAAAAAATGACTCAAAGGAAGCCACTCTGTCTCAAGGGTTAAGGGGTCATGTGTAGTGCCTCAATCGTGTTATTAGAGCCCAGGCCTGGTCTAGATGCAATATGACGATCTCTTCCAGTGCCAAAGTTAAACTACAGCTACCTCATCTCGTCTACCCGGCGATAACTATGGTGCAGAGTATTATCTGCTTCCAGCCGTGTTGTATGCATAATTTGGTCAATTGATGAATTCTAGCAAAAGGTGTTAATAAAATGTTCACTTTCTTCTGAATCCATCATAGTCACCTTAACGCCGTGTATTCATCCATGTTTAAACAGCCTTCCTGGTTGAAAAGAAACGTGAAGTAAATTTATCCTGCCTTTCACCATAACATACAATAAACGTCATGGCTCTAAATTAAACTAAAAGCGGTAAAGTACTCGTAATTGCCCTTCTCTGTTGAGAAATTGCTCATTTTTTAAATTCCAGTTTTTTGCTTAATTACGAGCTGTAGGTAAATTTTGTGTTCAAGTTCAGTTGATCAAATTTCTAGCCCAGCATTTTATGTACGTATAAATTACCTCTGCTCATAAAGTTGTAAACTGCATCAATTATTCAACCGTAAAATATTATCCCCCCTACGAACCACAATGTCTAGCTTTAAATGTAGCTGACAACTAACCGCACAGACTTCTGACTTCCCTCATAAGCTTCCTTGTGCAAAAACTAACATGACAACGTGATGGTTACAGCGTATTATATACGTATATCTAGGCTTCTGGCTGTGAGGATTACAATTAAAACAACAAATAACCTGAGGATCTGCGAGATAGTACCCTACATCGTTCCCGTGGCTTCCATTCAGGTGAGAGCAATCTGACTACGACCATCATGATGTGAAATATTTGTCATAATTAAGAGAAGAAAGGTTGAGAAAAACATTTTACAGTGAAATATATTGCAATACTTCTTTCAAATTTAGGGAAAATTTATGTTATGAAATGAGTCCGCAACAATTGCACAAAACTGGAATTAATTGAGTGGCTTTAATTGTTAAAAATTGTTCTTCATTCCTTCAGAAAATTAAATATATATATATATATATATATATATATATATATATATATATATATATATATATCTATTTACTTTGCAGTTAATATTACTGCAAATGTACTTATTAATTTAGATTTATCTCTCTGAATATACTACATATAGCCTACGTATATGTATACCTTTAATAATAATGTTAATTATACAATATGATAGTGATCTGAATGAATATAATAATTATTACAAACGTTTCTTTGTGCTTCATTAGTGTAAAACATAGAGGTTTTCAGAAGTAAGAGGTAATTTTAATTCCCACATATCTATTTCATTTTCTGCACAATCTTAAGGCCGGGTGCACACAGAATCAGACTCGGTGCGGCGCGACGCTACGTTTTATTTTACAACGCCTCGCGACAGCTTGAAACTGTCTGCTCGCGACAACTGATTTGCTGGCTTGAGGGTTGGGAAAACTGACCTAGGCTAGAAAATGGCGTCAATGAAAGAGGACTGTCTAGGTGACAAATTCTGTTGTATTTGATTATTATTTCCTAAGGACGCTTAATACGCCTAAAAAATCTCTGCGATTGAAATAGTCTTAAAATTAAACACCGGTACTACTAATGTACTGCACAAACGTCATTTTGTTTGTTTATGACTACTTCACGACTCACAATAAAGAAAAATAATATATTAAACAATAATGAGTGTTAGTCTAGAGTAGAAAATTAGTCTTATTAAATTATTATTATTATTATTATTATTATAATTATTATTAGTATTATTATTATTATTATTATTATTATTATTATTATTATTATTATTCACGTGGTGCTTCATCTCATTTTCAATTTCTCATTTTTTTAAAACCACATTGTTGTCGTGATATTGTTTCAAAGATTGTACAGAACGTGTCTTTCCCGTACTAAAACAACTAATAATCCTCGTCGAGCTCCATTATGAATAAAATGTGCACTACACAACAATAGTAGAATATTTGTAGATAGTGAAAGCGTGCAATCATAGCCACTACTAACGCATGCGCAGTACATTGCAGCTATCAGACTGTCTCCTCGCGACGAACTTCAAACAGTCATTCGATGTTGTCTCTCCGTATCTTCCTGTGTCTTCTCGCGACCGTCGCGCCGCGTCTGATTCTGTGTGCATCCGGCCTTACAAGTCTAACACTGACTTATTACACAAGAAATTGGAATTTTTGCTTCATCATGACAATGAGTTTGTTTGTTTCTAAATTTCCCTGGTGGTCGTGTTATTAGTAAGCACTTTCCTGTAACTTAGTGTGGAAGATCGCCAGATTTTAACTCAGTAGATTATTGTTTTGGGGTTATAGTTGTGTGAAGGAGTGTTGATGAACTGAAGGACTCATTTGCACACATTGTGGCTGATATTCCAAAACACGAACTCAGAGATGCTGTATAGAGCATTGTAGAGAGGCTGTTACTTTTACAAGAACAAAATGGTGGACACATACAATATCTATCATGAAGCTATGGCCATGGGTGATGGTGCAAGAAATCCCATTTTTGCTAATGCCAGGATATTTAATATTATGTAGAAAATAAAAAAAGTGACAAATTTAAATTTATCTCTTGTTTTAAAAATATATATATATATATATATATATATATATATATATATATATATATATATATATATATACTCGTATATATATTATGTATGTGTGTATTAACATTAATTTAAATTGAATTAATAATACTCTCAATATTAGGTTAGAATATTTTCTTCTCTAATTTCAACAAAGGTCTATATCGTTGTTGATCCTGCAATAACTCCTATGTTCAAAATATAAAATTTTTCAGTAGGAAGAAAAAAACACATTTATTCATCCTATGGCAGCCGTACATAGGAGACTGTGAATTCTTACATTTTCGAAACAAAGAAATATAATTACATATAGGAGATTTTATTATTTGCTATACACAAATTAATTTATTTAATAGAGCAAAAATCTGAAAATCGGTAAATATTTCACATAGGAGTTATTGCAGGAACAACGGCGATATCTATATCGAGATTAATTAGACATATCTATATTAATTCGGTTTTTCATTTTTTGATTCTTCATCTTTTTCACATCCTGGTTTGAGCTTACGCTCGTTACAATTTCATGTCGAAAATCGTTTTCACAGAGTTTCCGTTCACTGTTTTTGATCTTAATTAAAATTTTGCCATTAATTTTTTATTGACCCATGTGTAAGTGCAAAGGAATCTCTGTCGAAACACAGCAAAAATAGTTTTGACAATCGCATGGAATAAGTGAAAATGCCAAGAAAATTATACTCTACTAATAAGATCCCATGTACCAACAAGAAGCCCAATTCTTGGAAGCTGAAATACTGGGACACCTTTCCTTTTTCAGGGATTTAAATATACAGAGCCCGTGCCTTAGGTTACAGGGTAAAAACCTCAACGGCGAAGTGTTGCCTACGGCGGAAGACGCTCCTTTTTCTGAGGCTAATTCAAATGATGAGGTTGACTGGTATTCCAAAAAAGTGACAGCCTCACTGCCAGCGTTACCTCTTATTATATTGGTTGTATTTTCGTGAGAAAATTGTATTACTCAGAGTCTCCAAGAAATGAGCCACACAGCAATTAGAGCCCCGTAGGTAGAAGAGGCCGTGAATGTCCACAGAGCGATGAGTGAACAGTTTTAGGAATTATTCTTCGAGACTGAACTGTATACTTGTAAGGTTAATTCCTATTGGTGGTGTTGATGTTTATTTATTTGTTTGTTTGTTACTTATTTCTTAATCCATTCATTCATTTATTCATTCATTCATTCATTCATTCATCCATTCATTCATGTATTAATTAATTTATTTATTCATTCATTTACTTATTTATTTATATATATATATTTATTATTTATTTATTTATCTATTTATTTATGTATTCATTTATCAATTTATTTATTTATTTAATTATCCATTTGTTTATTCACTTATTTATTTGCTCATTCATTCATTCATTCATTCATTCATTCATTTATGTATTAATTAATTTACTTATTCACTTATTTATTTATTCATTCATTTCTTTATTTATTTATTAGTTATTCATTAATCCATTCATTTATTTGTTAATATATTTATTTGTTTGTAACTACCATTTACATAATGAAGAAACATCAAACATTGTTATTCTGAAAGATGACGTATCGTTGCCAATTGAGTGACTATAATGGAAAACCCAGCTTCAAGATCAGGTGACGGTGGGTTTCTCATATTCATAACTTCCAGAACGGTCGTCCCCTGTAACCTTATGGTCATTAGCATTTATGCTGGCAGTTGGGTCCTAGATACAAGAGTTCAAATCCCGCCGAGGAGGGTGGATTTTAAGACGATAAAAGAATATGATTAAAGTCTGATTATAAACAAATAACTTACTTCATCATGGACATCATAATTTAAATTCCGATATTTCTAAAGAGATAAATAGGCCTACTCTAATAATATCATTGCAATTTAGCCTGCAAAGTGAAAAGCAAAAAGGGACCTCTTGTCGGAGAAGTAAAATGTTCAGTACAATCAGAATGGATGGATAGGATCGAAAATATCGAATTTGGTATTTTGTCGATTATTATAACTTAGTTTGTCCTGTTCAAGCTCATATCGATTTAAAAATTCTTAAATATGTAAAGTTATGTTGATGGTGACAATGTAAAACTTTAAAGCTTGTTTTCTCAAAACACCTCATTTTCGTAACAAATATTCAACCTGCCATAACTGACTCAATTTATTAGTTAGAAATCTAAATTTGGTAACAAATTTTTCAGAATTTGATGCTGAATTTCAAAATAACATAAACTCTAAATCTTAAATTTGCGACAAGAGGTCCCTTTTCGCCTCTCACCTCACAAATAGTCTAGAGTCCATATTCAATAAGCCTATGAATTTGTGCAATATTTATTGTATACCCTGATAGTCTGCCAGTCGAAGTACCATGGCGTCTAAGTATGTGGTTAGCGTGGCTGAAATACCATATAAGACAGCACTAAGGGGTCTTGGTAGCTCAGTTGGCAGATCGCTGACTTACAGCTAAATATGGATGACGTAAGAGTTGTATTTCTGGTGGACAAAGCCAAAATGTATATAATTTTTCTCGGTTTCTCCTATTTTCCCCCTCCTCATTCCACCAATACACAATTCCCCTTTCATTATCATCTCCGTTTTGGAAGAAAATATTATCAGAGCTGCTATCCGCCGCAGTAGATGTTCCTAGCTGTATGTACAAAGATTAGTATATGGCTGTAGAATGTTTATATCGTTGGAAACATAATGAAAATAGTGAGTACATATAGGTCAAATAAGATTTAAACTTTCGCGTGTCGGTAGTACAGACGGTGGCCGTGAGAGGAAGAACGCGCAGCAATAGCAAAGATGACCAATCGCCTGTGCGAGCGCAGATTGCTGCACGCTGTGAAGTGTGGAATTACGTTGTTCTTGCACAGAGACGGTGGCGTACGGTGAAGGGAAGGAATGCCACAAACTGGCCAGAGATAATAAAGAATTGTCATAGGAATCTAATGACCACAGGTTCAGTTAACGATGCAGGAAGAACTGGCTAAGGCGACGCGGACCTCACGAATGGCCTGCAAGAAGTCCTGACTTGACACCGTATGACTATTTTTATGGGGCTGGGCAAAAAATGAGGTGTACCGGACGAAACTTCGCACACTGGAAGAATTGAAAGAATTCGGGGAGTTATTACTAATGTTCCACGCAACTTCCTCCAGAAGACTTTGGAGTCCATTCCCGGCCGCTTAAGGAAATTGGTCGACGCCAAAAGTGCCTACATTGAATTTGAGGTTTGCATCCGTATTCACATTTAATAATGTACATATAAAGTTAATTTCAATAAATTTGCGTTCTAAATGTACATTTTATATTACTTTTTAATGCCTACTTACGTCCTTTTTTCGTTATCTAAGGACGCTGTATCAACTACGAGGTTATTTTGCGTCGATGAGATTGACGACAGCGAGATGGTATTTTGCGTGATGAGGCCAAGGATTCGCCATAGATTCCCTGGCATTCAACTTACGGTTGGGGATAAACTCGGAAAAAACCCAACCAGGTAATCAGCCCAAGCGGGGCTTGAACCCGTTCCAGAGCGCAACTTCAGACCGACAGGTAAGCGCCTTAACCGACTGAGTCACGCCGGTGGCTCCTACTGTCGGTGACTCAGGAGAAGGCGAGAGCGGACTGAGGAGGAAGGGATGTGAACAGATAACGTAAGACAACACGTGCAATATTTGTATTGCAGTAAGCGGAAACATTAGGTCTCCTTCTGTTCAACTTAGCTTTAATTTCCATACGCATTGTTACTCATGTTTCCTGTAAAGTAATAACCTGGCTACTGGGATGCTTATCTGAGCGATGTTTATAATAATCAACAGCGATAGTCAAGAAGGTCATTCTTTCCGCTCGTCTTCTCCTGAGTAACGGACAGTAGTTACGTCCTGCCCACCCTATATGACGAATGCCAGATCACCACCAGAGATATGCTATGCAGTTTAGAAGGATGGATCGAAATGCGTATAGCGGCTGATGGTGGGTTCAGTACAGTCTGTACACAATTCATTCCATCACGGCTGCACAAAAAGCTTCTTTAGGCTGCAGTGCATGAGAATGCTACATGTTCCGCTCAATAATCAGCTCTATATCTCTTCCTCTAAGACAGCATTAGAAAGACATAAGACAAGTGACAAACACCCTGTTTTTACAGCCAGTGCCACCGTTTCTGGCGTGTTAAGTAAGTAATGGGAACGTTGACAGCGAGTATCTTATCTTGCCACAAAATGTGGGCGAGAAAGCTGTCAACTGTTATTGGCAGATTGCTGACGTCAGATCTGTTTAGGCGGTGGTACCACTCTCAGCCGAAGTGACAACAGATGCCACTGACTGGGTAGTGTACTCAAGGACACACCCCAGGAACACGAAGAGAGGAAAGATTGCTGACGTGGCGTGTTGGGTAGTACCGTTCCCAGCTGCACTGGAACAAGTGCTTACTGACTGGCTCAAGCACAAGCGCCAAAAACGCTGACACTGGCTGTACGAAAGGAAGATGAAATTCCCACTTTATTGCTGGATAATGTGTCCGGGTCCATTAGTTTTGTAGTATGAAGACGACTATAATACTCTTCGAGCCTCGGTAGAAGACAGCGATTGTCGTCTGTATTTCCAAGGATCGTTAGAAGCAAATAACTGTCTTCTCACCACTATCGTTTATGTGCATGAGCTGCTTTAAAGAAGCCGTTTTTCAAGATCCGTTTTTTTAGTGCGATGTGATTCCTATCATCCTGAATGTTCCAGCTGTGATGTTCTTCTTCGATCATTGTAATTAGTATGCAGTTAGGGTAAATAATTGGCGTCCTTATATTTTATATCGCCTGTCCCGTCTTAATCGCAGTAAAGACACGGCCTCTTGAGGGTAAAAACGAGCTGATAAAAAATGTAAGTGGTTTTCCATTGCCACTAGACCTCTTGTTGCTAGACGATTGTAATCTAAACCGAGAGACTCCTTGATTATAATCTTCAAATTTCGAAAGAGGATGCTGCGGCTCTGCTCGGACATAACTGTGCGGTCTGCATGCAGGTCGAGATGGAGAAGGCGGTGCGTGCCAGCCTTCCAAGACGGTTTTTACGCAGGGCTACTCAACTACAATGCAGCAGGGCCATGTATAAATCTGAATTTTTTTTAGTAGGTTATTTTACGACGCTTTATCAACATCTTAGGTTATTTAGCGTCTGAATGAGATGAAGGTGATAATGCCGGTGAAATGAGTCATGGGTCCAACACCGAAAGTTACCCAGCATTTGCTGCATATTGGGTTGAGGGAAAACCCCGGAAAAAACCTCAACCAGGTAACTTGCCCCGACCGGAAATCGAACCCGGCCCACCTGGTTTCGCGGCTAGACGCTCTAACCATTACTCCACAGGTGTGGGCAATCTGAATTTAAAAATGTTACAAATTCCGTCTGTAACTCATATCTGTGAATCTCAAAAGAAAGAATTTAGGATGGTGATACTTACGTATTACGAAACCATTCTACAGTTATGAGTAGACGGCGGGCTTGAGATACCTTTACGGTGGCAATAGGTTGATGCACAACGGAGCTTAGACATATGACGTTACTCTCGTAGGTACAGTCTGTTAAGAAGGCAAAATGACCTGTCAGCCGTCCCCTTGCGCGCCGTAGGAACCGAACCTAACCCAGCAGAGTGCTGTGCGCAGTCATAGTGAACAGTTGTCTGACTGACATTTTAAGAAACAAGGAATTGTAATGTTGAAATAATTCAATATAACGAATCAAATTTTGCTACTTAATCTATATAATGTTGTTTTCAAGCAACATTTTTATGGTCATGAATTTCATTCTCTGTATGACTAACATAATATCACCGTCTTCTGTACTGCACCTGAATAAATTGAACTTTGAGAAGGGATAATTTTATTATTATATTTAGGAAATAGTGTTGTCACTTCAGACCAATATACTGTAGTTTTGTTAATTCGGCCACAGAAGACTGGCACAAGCAGCCATGCCATTTCAGTTAATACTATCATGGCGTGTTGAAGCATAGGTACTTAAAAATGTTAAGTCTGTGATTGCAACGCAGCGGAAATTTCGTACCCATTTTAGAGTAGGTCGTCACGAAAGAATTCCTGATAAGAAAACCATACTGTTATGAGTGAGAAATTTCAGACAAAAGATTCAAGTTTCAAACAGAAGTCGTCCGGTAGATGTCGTAAAGTTCGGACTCCCCGAGAACATCGCAGCAGTGAGGCACACTTTTACAACTTCTCCACGATGTTCAGCCATTAAACATCTCTGGCAATGGTAATATCTGGTTTGAGTGTCAGACGAATCTTACACCTAAACGTCAAGTTCCTTCCTTAAAAAGTTATTGTGGCTCAGAAATTTCGGCAACATGACAGCTCAACCTCCAAGATGCTTGCGAGACCATATTGGTAAATGTTCCAGGTGACACTGTTGTGCTTTGTCCTGAGTAATGACTAAGCTCGTTTTTATTTGTCAACAACAACGAAAAACCTTCGGTATTGGGCCCCAGAAAATCCTCGAGAAATTCATCAGTAAACTCTCCACAACGAGCGTGTTATTGTTTGGTATGCTGTTACACAATATGGGATAATAGAGCCATCATTTTTTGAGGAAGAAAGACACACAGTGACTGTATCAGGGTGGTATAGCTTGTGACGATATTATCTTTAAAACAAAGTGATGTAAAAATGACAAGCATTCTTCTGTAAAATGGTAAAATAAAATTTTTAATGGGATGTATGTTGCTCTTTTTATTTATCTTTCGAATCGAAGAGATCATTCTGCCGGACCCTGTACTAGATCAGCGTTGTCATCCTGTTCTATTACGTGCTGTTATTCAATTTCGTTCCAGCAACAGCACTTTGGTTCCCCTGATATCCCTCTCCTACCTGCAGTCATGCTAGACGTCATAGAGGAGTACATATTTAGTACAGTGCATCACTCGACCTCATACTAAAGAGTACAAAGAGTATTGAAGTATCATCACAATATTCTCAGTTACTTCAATTTTTACTTTTTATTTTAAATAAGAAAAAAAAAATTGCTCAGAAATAATATGAATGTGTAGATGTAAACAATTTTCTTTCTTTCATGAAACTTAACAAATCTAGGCTAAGGAGTCAAGTGATAGTCGACTATTTATGTTCAGTTTTAAGGATTGCAACTGCTAGCGTAAAATTACCTGATATAGAGAATGTTATATCTAAAAATTAACGTCAAACGTCTGCAGCAGATCCTTCAAGTGAGAAAAATTATCTTATGTTATTTAAGAAAATGTGTTTTGACATTATAAGTACACATTGCAATCGCAACAAAGAATCAATGAAATAAAAGCATAGGTAATAACTACATTTTTGTTTTTCTGTTTGTGTATGTATTAGGTACCAGTATTTTTTCTTTCTTCCAACGCTTCGTGACAATATAATTCAAATACAGTACATACTTTTTTTTCCTTCAGAAGAAATGAAATGCTGTTAATTTATAAATACGTAAATAAATAAATAAATAAATAAATAAATAAATAAATAAATAAATAAATAAATAAATAAATAAATAAATAAATAAATAAATAAGTATGTAAGTAAGTACGTAAGTAAGTTCGCAAGTAAGTAAATAAATAAATAAATAAATAACCTTAATCCACTTGATTTATTACAGAGAAGAATAATTAAAATATGTCTAAAAACCTATTGATTATCCTACCGATACATTGTTTTTAGAATTTAAATTCTTGAAAATACATCACATTTATATCAATGCATTGTTAAATTTTATACATAAAAATCACACATATTTCCGATCATATTCTCACAAACATAAAATCAAAGGCATTGTACAATACGTTGATTTGAACCCAAGTGTTTAACAAGCACTGCTTTCAACCATAGTACTAATATCGACCCTAGAATTTAAAACAAATTAACAAAGAAATACCCACTTCTATTTATCTTCAACAGTTTGAAATTTAAGAATGTATGTATGCAATTTGTTATGAGTAATTATTAATTTTTATTTTATTTTTATTTATGTATTTAAATTTATTATGTATCGAATTCTCCCCTGAGCTCGAGAACACTCTCTTTCAGGGGAGTGCTAGCATTTTGTTAATTTACAATTCCTTTGCATTATATAGGGTCCGGCATTTGGTTCTGACGAGTTTCAACATTTTGTAAACGGACTATACGATTTAAAATTAAAAAATAACACAGTATGTGGCTTGAATAATGCAATTTGTTGGAATGTCTTCATTTTTTGAAAATTACACATTTCAAATGATCCCCTTGGTATCTTATGACCTGTTGTAATCTTACACGAAAATTGTTCACGACACTTTACAATAAACCTGGAGTTTCGTTGATTTCTTGCACTTCAGCCTGTATTCTGTTCTTCAGATCCTGGATAGAATGTGGTTTGGTTTGGAAAAAAAAAAGAAGTCAGGAGCTGTTAGATCTGGGGATCGATCTCCAAACTGAGAAATTATGCGTCCTGGGAAGAAATTTCTCAACAATCGCAGTGTGTCTCTGGCAGCATGGGCCGAAGTCCCATCTTGTTGAAACCACATGTCATCCCTGTTTAGTCCGCCTCTAAATGTCTGTAACATCTGTCGATACCGTTCACCATTCACCGTAACAGCTCTCTCATTTCCATCTTCGAAAAAATAGGGACCAATTATGACTGCAACAGAAACAGCATACCTTACGGTCATCCTCAAAGCAAGAGTGTTTCAAACCAGATCACACTCTATCCAGGATCTGAAGAAGAGGATGCAGGCTGAAGTGCAAGAAATCAAGAAAGAAATTATTGCAAAGTGTCATGAACGATTTTCGTGTAAGATTACAACAGCTCATTAGATACCAAGGGGATCACTTGAAATGTGTAATTATTTTCAATAAATTGCATTATTCAAGCTACATACTGTTATTTTTTTTTAATTTTAAACCTTATAGTCTCTTTACAACAGCATGTTGAAACTCGTCAGAACCAAATGCCGGACCCTGTATTTTTCTGTTAATATACAATAAATTTGCAATAAATTCATGTGTGAAAACTGGCTTCTTTTCATCAAACATTTTTTTCCTATTTCGGAATTCTCGTATAAGTTCTGATTCACTGTATGAGTTACAACCCCGCAAATGATAGAGATTATAACAGTTAAAGAAGTTAACTTCCTTGTGGGGAATTTTATTGAACTCAGACCTATTTAATCTAACCGGAAATTAAACAGCTGGAGAAATAGCGAAGTTCAAACATTGTAAACTAGCCTCAACTTGTGATTGTGAAAGTAGTAATTGAAATTACAAAGAATTTCACTCTTTTGTGGACATTTTGATTAAGGTTAGTCTACATATGCATCTTGTGCTGTTTGATTCATCGCTACCATTCCTGTTATTATTCAACACACAGTACTAACTTGTGTACATATTACGTCAAGCACTGCATATTCCTTCCAACCAATCACATGGCGTATTTGCAGACAACTTCTGTAACCACTTGTTTACATAAGGAACAACTTCAAGAGAGAGACGTTTAGACAGTCGCTCATATCGAACTCACTGCAACATACGCCTACGAGTTAGAGACGGGATTTCGGCGTCTATCTATTCAGCTCGTGCCCAGCATCCCGTGCGTTGTCTTCAGTTACTCGTATCAGTAGGCTTGAAAGTCAGTGGACTAAATGTCTATATATATATATATATATATATTCATTATACATATGGTATTACATAAGTTGGAAAATTTAAAAACATATACATCAATAAATATGCACTAATATACCATCAAAATTACGATTCATGCAACAGCGCGAATACTAAATCGGTATAAATTCACATTTATTCTTTATTAGGAAGTTGTTCCATTGTCTAAAATAATGATCAATTGGACTTATTAATTGATTAACTTTTTGAATTATTTATTTATTTATTTAATTTGTTTATTAATTCATTCATTTACTTACTAATCTATTTATGTACAACCCGTAAAGCATTTTACAATACAGTATTAATGAACTTTTAGATTTAAGCAATATTTTGTTTTAAACTGTTATTTTTTTATAAGTTACTGTTGACTATGTCGAGAGTCTTCATCACTCTATGGCATGCAATAATAAATATCAAATATATATTTGTTTATTTACTTATCTATTTATCTACTTATTTATTTATTAACTTGTTTACTTATTGGATTATTTACTTCGTTACATTGTTACTTAATTTATTTGTTCTTTCTATATATATTTAATTATTTATTTGTTTGTATAATGTAATTTTTTACTTATTTATTTATTCATTCATTTTTATTTATTCACTTGTTTCATTATTATTTATTTACTTATTTATTACTTATTTACTTATTTGTTATTTATTCACATATTTATTTATGTACTTGTCCATTAATTAATTCATTCATTTATTCATTCATATTATATCCCATATAAGGAACCCTATTTCAACCAAAAGTTAATTAGAATTTTAGTTGAGAGTCTAGCATTTTTATGTACTGTATGTGCATGCTAAAGAAGTAAACAAAACCTATGTGAGTATACGAATTTAGAAGAATAATACAGTGTAATAACCAGACCTGGCGGTTTCTGTCCCGTGGACATAAGGTTAATGGTACATTTACTATAGCATACCAGATGTTGGTCGCGAGGCATGAGCACACGGATAAACAAAGCTGTTTGTGTACCGGTGGACTATCTGCTGTGTGCACTAACAGTTCTAGGAGGCTATAACTACATTACATGCCTACTACTTATGCAGACTACAAGTTGTTCCTAAAATAGGTAGTCAAGTCTAAGTTGCACATCCCTGTAAGGATACATAACTTGAAATAAGTTAAATCTTTACATATCTTACTTACATAACTACATATTTAAAAGAAAAACATATGAA
This sequence comes from Periplaneta americana, assembly GCA_025594305.2. Classification (NCBI taxonomy): domain Eukaryota; kingdom Metazoa; phylum Arthropoda; class Insecta; order Blattodea; family Blattidae; genus Periplaneta; species Periplaneta americana. The sequence continues at coordinate 107,021,897 of JAJSOF020000015.1, read as the reverse complement.
TAATTTAAATAAATTATGTATATAATGTTTCTATAAGTGAAAAGTCGAATTTCTGAAAAACCGATGTACGCACATTTTCGAAATGGATTACGATTGGAATTCAAATGTTTTTCCCTATCACTATATTCTAAGATAAATTATTGTACCATAAAAAGACTAGTGTCTCTGTACTTATAGAACTTCAGACGTCTATCATTTGAAATTGCCTTACAGTAGAGTTGTTCTTTTTTCGATTTTCTTCAGTTTTACACAACTCTCTGGAAAAGTAAATTTTGCAATCCGATTTTGTTTGTGACGTGCAATGCATGTCTGCAGCATCCTTATTTTCCATTAATGCAATATATTCATTTTTTATATTAGTATTACAATAGGCCTATATATTTGCGTTTTCGTCCTTTTATAACTGAACGACAAAGTTTGCACTGAATTAGCCTAATTATTGTCTAGTTCCTTCATAATATTTTACTTAATATTTATCCGTTGGAATACATTGTTTCCGCAGTATGCACTGAACAACTGAATTCCCTGTACCTTCATACAACATCGTCTCCTTATATCGCTGTAATCGTTATTTGTCTTATGCTGAGTGTAAACAGGGACTACATGACATAGACCACTAGTCACGACCCTATGTGCACATAACTTCCGAAACCGCTAGCCTGGTAATAACTAAAACTGTTGTACATAATCACAAAAATATCTATCAATGCTAACGTTGGTTATTTAACAACGCTGTGTCAACTACTAGGTTATTTAGCGTTGATAGTATAGCCTGATGATGTTTGGCGAGATGATGCCGAGAATTCGTCACAGTTTACCTGACATTCGCCTTAGAATTGGGGAAAACCTCGAAAAAAGCCCAACCAGGTAATCAGTCCAAGGGAGAATCGAACCCTCGCCCGAGCGCAACTCGGGATCTGAAGGCAAGCGCCTAAACCGACTGAGCTACACCGGTGTCCCATTGTTTAAGTGCTATATATAAAGAATTAAGACACGAATGTTCTATGTACACTGAATTAATATACTGAGTTTCCATATACATTGAACTGATTGTTTAATTGCTATAGTATACAATACATTTATGCACTGAATTGCACGTAATGGCCAACAGACGACTCTTTCCCCTGAGTATGATTTTGTGTGTAGAAAGCTTATTCTCAAATCCCAGAACGTCTCGAATTTCTCACATATGTTCATCTCCAGAAATAATAAAAAATGTTAGTTACCGGTACGTCGAAGATCCAGCTTATGAAAAACATGGTTATTATCTGACCGAAATTTACACGTGGTGATCGAGTGTTGGTTTCTGATTCGATGTTGGTTGAATGTAACCTTAGCTTATCGCCATTTCGAAAGACGATCTATTGGAAAGTTCTTAAAAAGATTTCATGAAGCCATATAGATCACAACGGATCACTAGATCCAAGGTTGATGATGATGATGATGATGATGATGATGATGATGATGAATTGATTACCCTTGATAAATTTAGAGGAGGTTGCTTAGGGTTGCATTTCTATGAATATCACAAATATTGTCCCGCGCCGTGGTGTCGTGGTCTAAGGCATCCTGCCTAGCACTCACGTTACGGAAGGAATTTTCTCATAAAATTTCGGCCAGTGTATGAGACCGGTGCCCACCGAGCATCGTGATGCTCTTGGGGAGCTAGGATAGGTAGTGAAATCCTACAATTTACTGGTACTGTATTGTACCACTTTTCCCCACCTGTAACAAAAATGTTTTAGTAAACAATATATAGTGTATAAGCTATAGAAAATGGGTCTATCATTGCCTGATTCTGTAATTGCATGCATTGCCTTGAGAAATTTTATTTGAGCCGCTACTATGTCACCTCTTTCCTTTGGGAACTTGCGACCGGCTGCACTTCTTTTGCAGTTAAAGCCCATGTTTTTAAATAAAGCGTGCATGGATGTTACGGACCACTGGTATTGAATTTTATCTTTCATTAACGCGACAATTTTTTTCAACGTTGAATACCCCCTGCTGTCATACATTTTAAAAATCGTATGACGAAGTACACACTTCTGAAAGTTATCCAAATCATTTACACGTTTATTTATTTTTGCAGTATTTTCCAGGCGAGGTAAATACAGGTCTACCACCTATTTTAATTGCCTCTTTTACATGCCCGAGATACCTTTTGCACTCCTACTTCACACGTCTGTGCAGTCAGATTCTGCGTTTGTGAAAAATTGACAGTTGTACGCACTGCGACATTAGCCAGTCTGTTAAAAAATTGTATACAGAAAATAACATAGGCTACTCTTCGCCTTTGAATGTAAAACTTTCCTTTTTCGCATAACAGACGAAACACCAAAACCACTCGCAATTCCTTCAAGATACATTATTACAGAAAGTTACACGTCACACAACAGAAAAAAGTCCACGTCTGAATTTGAAAAGAAACCGAATCTATCTTCGTTTGCAGAGAGGGACTTCAGAGCAGAATATGTTGTGAGTTGTACGCTGGATATCTCTGTTTAGTCTTAGAGCAATAACTTGAGAGCCATTCTTGTACAATCAGTTTCAGAATTGTTAACTCTACCGATTGTTATAGCTTAAAATTCATTCATAGCTATAAATTCTGTGCGCGCAAGAAAGAAAGTAATACGCGACTGATCAGCGAGACTTCGTGACGATTGGACAGGCAACACTGCCTCACTATCACTGGCTAGTCAACATGACCGGCTTGAACTTGCTCCGCCTTAAATGCCTTCTTATTCTGAAAGCGCTTTAGTTCTCTAATTAAACAAATTTGAATACCCCTGATCTAATCCCTACTCCTGGAGATTATATGTAATAGACTTATGTGTTTGAAAGACATGCAGGATGACTTTCGTTCATCCCCGAAGTACACAGTATTCTCACACATATAGACATTCATTCATCATAGTTTTCTGCCCAAGGGCAGGTCTTTCACTGCAAACTCAGCATGTCCAATCTTTTCTATTTCCAGCCTTTCTCTTTGCCTACGCATATAGAAAATTCCTGCTAAAGATAGGTTATGTTTTATTTTCCACTCTGCTAAGATCTAATGCGACTACGTGAGCATTACACTTTTGAGGTAACGCAAGGGTCACTAATGTACTGTAAATTTATGAAAAAAAAGCCTCAGGCTTTACACACGTCCCATATTTGTACAAGGCGTTCCAGTAGAATATGACGGTTTTCATAACACTGCCATTTCTAGCAATGTTGTGCTTTGGAGGAAATATTCTTTTTTTTTTTGCTATACGATCTTCAAAAGATACCATTTCTCCTGTGATTGTAGGAAATGATATTATGGCTAACTGGACAGTGGTAGAACGTGTATTTGCAGTAATAGCATATATTGAGTCTAAATCCATCACACATACTCAGAGAAGATTAATGAAATGATTTAATGTTCTACGACAGCCGTTGCGAAAATGTGATCGTGCGCCGAACCACTGTGTAACCTGCAACATGCGTAGCACCTTTGGAGGGAGGCGGACACCCGAAGGGGAAGTGAAGCAATTGTCTGACTTATTAAGGATTTTCATTTTCTTTACGTCAATCACTTAAATATAATTTCATACAGTATAAAGTTACATACGAATGTTTAGTACGTGTAACGAAGAAATAAATGAATAAGAAAACATAGGACACATTATCACAACCTAAAATTAACTGCTTCAGAATGTCTCTGCGACAGAGTTTCAAAATCAGGAATTATGTCACTTACTGCCAGTCGTATGTGATCACGAAGGTATTTGTCTGTCAGTCGTGATCTAAATTTGGTTTTTACTATTTTCATTGTTGAAAATAATTTTTTCACAAACGTAAGTGTAGCGAACATGGCTTCAACAGAGCAAGCGGAAGAACGAAGCATCGGATAATTATTTTTTGACAAAGATTTGAAAAGTTCAACATTTGCCAAGTCCTTACATCTAGCTTTCATTTAACATCACATTGTAAATCTTTGAGGTAACCGCATAATTCATACACATGCTGAAAAAGGATCGAAGTACAGAGATGATGATGATGATGATGATGATGATGATGATGATGATATTAATAATAATAATAATAATAATAATAATAATAATTATCACTTAAGCTTTTAATGTTTCATGAGTGACATGTAGCATAATGCCGTTTTATGTTACACAACCGTTTTCCTCGTAATACTTGTGAGCAAATCAAACATTTAATATTCTTATCATGTTAGCAGCAAAAAAAAAAATGCGTCCTCCCATCCTACTTGTAATTTTCGTTTTTGTGGAGGTAGGCCCTACAGGTTTCGAGAGAGACTTTGCGATGATACGCCACTCGCAGGTTAGAGACAAATACAAATGGAACGGAGTTTGACTCCAGTGAGTGAGAAGGTGGGGGTTAGGGGATGTAGGAAGCAAGAGAAATGCATAGCTATCACTGCGAGTCACAATGTGCTCGCGAGCCATATTTTCGCCATGGCTGTTCTACGATATGCAAGAATTCCTTCCCGTAACACAATTCTGAAATGGGTGAGTAAATTCAACAACACTGGGAATGATTGTGATAGATTTGCTGGTGGTTCGTGATCAGTCCGTACTCCGGAAAACATTGCCAGAGTTAGGGAAGCTGTGCTTAGAAGTCCAGATCGGTACCAAAACATGTTGGGAACGGTGGAACTGCCGAGAAGGATCACCATAATGAGTGTTTGTTTGAACAGAATAGGGCGACAGCACACACTGCGCGTGAATCAATGAACTGTTGCGAATCTTATTCCTTGGGCGCATAATTTCACGATTTGGATGTATCGTCTGGCCGCCACGGTCCCCTGATCTTACGGCAGCCGACTTCTTCTTATGGGGATATTTGAAAAGTAAAGTGTACTTAACAGATCACGCACCATAATGCAGTTGAAAGAAAACATAAATAATTAAATTAGGACCATTAATCGCAGTTTATTGCAGAGAGTAATGAGGAGCTTTCAGAGCAGATTGCAGAATGTGTTCGTTGTCTTGGAGGCCACTTAAAAATGTATTTTTAAAAAATAAGTATAGATTAATAAATTTCGTTCTACAACGTTTCCAGTAAAAGTGCTGTCTGTTACTGTTCTCCAACCAGAAGATCAACCGTGAAAGGAATGTGGTTACTATTGCGTCATCTATTGGAGCGAAGTAGATAGATAATATTACCGTTATAACGTTAGTTTAAAAACCATGCGTTCTCCTACATATGTTATTTCCTGTATGGAGAGATTAAAAGACCAGGAGATTAACAGTGATCTAATTTTGTAACTAGGATAGTATCAATGTGTGTGTATCAATGTTATTGTTTGTGCTGTGAGAGCTAGCCAATAGAGATACGAGTACCCACGTGTGTGACCTTATGACATCTTATGACATCAACATTAATTCACAGCATTACCCCGCTTCGTCTCAGTCCCCAAAGACTTTCTCGTGGTTGGAGTACAGTAGCCTAATTCAATTTGATTGTCCCACAATAAAACTATGAAGACCGTCACATTCTACTGGAACACCTTGTATATGCTGAACATTTTGTTTTTCGTCCTTCCCCGGTTTTAAATCCGTGAATCCTAGTTCTAATGACAAGCTTGGTCACTCGACCATTTATCAAAGCACAAAAGAATTGAATTTTTCCCTTCACTTTTGATGAAGGTGAGGTAGGTGCTGCATTTCTTTGCCGTGGAGTTGAGGAGCCCCGGGCGACGGAGCCGGAGGGAGGGTCGCTGGAGCTGACAAGAGCACCTCGTTGCCACTGTGCAGTCGACACCGCCACGCCCCCGACAAGCGGCGCTGACAAACACAGTGAAGCATTGCCCGGCTTCTTTGCGTAGCGTTCCAGGCCACATAATTCACCCTGCAATTTAAAGACACTTCGAACACTCCCACTTATCTTCCGCGCAGATTTTCTGTGCTGTATTTTGTAATTGTGTACGTATATACAGGTCTCATACATTTATTCAATAGCCCCTCCCGTAATGAAATTATATTTCTGGAAGTCACTGTTAAAGTCTTTCGTAATTATTCAGAAATAAGGGAACCTTGTTAAAGACGATACTCGTGAAACACAACGTTTTAAACCTCTAATTTATGAGACATGAAAACGAAAATGTGAAATTATTCATCTACACAAATAAGAGTGTTATTTTCATTGACCTAGACTCTAAAATCTAGAGCAGTAACGTACAAGCCATTGCACTACTGGGTGTTCATTTCAAAGTGTGTCATGACGTCACTGTTGTGAGTCAGCGATTTGAAGCGAGTTTCAGCTTTTATATCAGAGAAGTTGCCTTTTATTCAAGGCGTTCAATCTGAATTTGAGAACGTGTACGGTATAACTTGAACGTCGTAGCAACAGAGGCGGCCTGTACGGTCTGTGTGCTACCATAATCTCTTTCGAACTGTGTTTTGCGCGGGCAAGTCGTACGCAGGGTATTTGTTATCATCAACACAAATCAAATGCTTCGTGTCCATGTTGACCGTCGAAGTTGATGTCAACAAATACGTAAATAATCGTCTTAACCCTCTCGCCATATTCCGACAGTAAGAAAAAAACTCACCTCAGTACGTGTGTCCAAACAGTTCACATTCCTGCCAGTACTGGCGTTACCGTACGTATCGGTACGTACTCTTCAGAATGAACGCCGTACTTGCTAGGCAACTTCTCTGGCACATAGGTAATACGCCTCTGCGGAAGTGTAGGGAGATTGAATTCTCTAGGCTCATCGGCTAGCCACATGACGGCATACAGCGAGCCATGACACACTTTGAACTGAACACGCAGTATATGGCAATCATAGAGTACAAAAAACATCGCAGGAGGGGAAAATGTAAGAGACGATGCTTTCTTAGGGAAAGTAACAGAACTGGCGCGTTGAAAACAATTTTAAAATGTCTGTAATACATACCTGCATACATCAGTAATATTATTATGTACTGTATATTTAGACACACACATTCCCCATATAGGGTAAAGTTGTCTAAATCCGTGGTACTCCTAATTCCGTGATACATTTTTTTCACTAAATGTCACAGGATTGGGTATCTTGCTAGGAAGTTCACCGGTGTCTCAAAAGTAGGCGAAAGATGCACTCTTTCGAGAAAGATGTCTGACGCAATGGTCGAACGGCAAAGTTTTGACTGAGATTCAATTTCAAAAAAGTATCACGGGATTAGGAGTATTAAGGAAATAGTCAACTTTACCCTATATCGATGGTGTTTGGGTAAAGAGAGATAAGTCATAAAAATGAGTTTTGAGGTAAATGAAAATAAAATTTCGGACTCCAATCACAGATAATATTTCTACACAAGTAAAACACATCAAATAATGCTAGTATTATTTTCTTCTTGCACACCCGCTTGTAAAATTTAACATATGTATTCACCTGCGGAACTCAATTTACACGAAAAATTACAACCCCCTTTATCCGAACAGCATCTATATACAGAATGAACCGTAAGTAATGCCATTAATCTCAATGGGTTATTCCTTGAGATATTTGAAACAAAAAAGTTTAATACAATTTTGCTCGTTTTTGCTTCCTTTTCGAGAAAAAAAAATATATGAAACATTTCAAAGCGTATTTTGGGAAAACTATTGAATTAATTCTCAATATGCTGAATCAATTTAAGAAGGCAGTGTATTATGATAATAAATGATTGAAAGAATTTAATTTTGTCCGTTAAATGCGTAGAAATTTGATCTGAACAAATGAAACTTTTTCTTTTGAAAAGGAATTTTAAAATGTTACATTTGCTCGGATCATATTTCTGCACATTTAAAGGACAAAACTAAAATTCATTCAATCATTTATTATAATACACAGCTCTCTTAAATTGATTGAGCATATTGGGAATTAAATCATCAACTTTCCTAAAAACACGCTATGAAATGTCTTATACAAAACAATTTTTATCTGGAAAAGGAAGAAGAAAACAAAAAAAAATTGATTAAACTTTTTTGTTTGAAATATCGCAAGGAATAACCCCCTAAAATTAATGACATTACTTACTTTTCACTCTATATAATTCACACAGTGTGTTATTACTATTACCCTCTGTCAGAAAAAAAAAAATTCTCTGTAACCAGAATTTCGAAAGTATTTTCCGTGAATAATGCCTGTAGAATTAAAATTAAGAGAAATAATCAATGTTTGGTTTGGAAAGATATGTTGAGTTTTATCGGAATACATTTCTAATACACATGACATGATCTTACGTTCATTGGCCTTCTGCAAAAAGAGTTAAAAAGTAAAGGTGATAGTGCATCTCCTTGCTTTAGCCCGCAGTGAATTGGAAAGGCATCAGACAGAAATTAACCTATACGGATTCTGCTGTATGTTTCACTGAGACACATTTTAATTAATCGAACTATCTTCTTCGGAATACCAACTTCTGTAAGAATATTTATAAAAATAACTTCGCTCTTAACAGAGTCATATGCCTTTTTAAAATCTATGATATAATAATTTGGGAAGAATAATGTTATATAAATATATATAAAATCAATAGCGAATATGTAAGTAAATGTTAACTGTTTAAGAGTTTTCAGGATCTGAAAATAGACATACACGAGTCATGAAACACAAAGCAATGCACTGGAAGTTTGTATTACCCATCCTTGGAAATTATTTTTAATATTACATTGAATTAAATAAATTAAAATCGCCAAATATTTTGCACCAGTCGGGAATCATTCGTCATAGGGATATTGTAAATTAGTTAACATAATTAAAGTTAATATCATTTCTAAACAAATTGAGCAATGAAGGTGGAGTAAGCGGCTATGGACTATCTGAAGAACGGAATTCAGTTATTCCGTGCTAAACAACTACTCCCATCAGTATGATGCAACAATTAACATTAAATAATACACAGAAGTATGCTAGCCATTTGGCTTGTTTATTAACCTACACGCTCTTTCCAAGTGTGTTTAAATATTTTAAATCTTCAAACATGAATTTGCTTGGTGCAATGTTATTATGATTAATAATAATAATAATAATAATAATAATAATAATAATAATAATAATAATAATCCGTGGCGCTACAGCCCATTAAGGGCCCAGACCGACCAGCCGGCTGCTGGCCTCACGCCCACATGCCGAAGCAGAGGTGGACGATCATCCAACCAGACTGGAGGTATCATGTGGTTAGCACGATGATCCTCCCAGCCGTTATAGCTGGCATTTGCAACCGGATTTCGCTATCTATCGTAGTTCCCCAAGTGCATCACGATGCTGGGTAGGCACCGGTCCCATACACTGGCCAAAATTTCATGAGAAAATATCTTCCCCCATGAGGACTCGAGCCAGCGCGCATTCCGTAACGCGAGTCCTAGGCAGGATGCTTTAGACCACGACGCCACGGCGCGGGACTGTTATTATGATTAGTGCATCAATTAAGAGTTTGAAGAACAATCTGGTTCAGTTCATAAAAAAGTGAAATCGGAAAGACCAAGAATTTAGTGATATTCAGGTTGTAGATGTGCGAAATTGTTGGTGTTTAATTCAGTAAATTGGTAACTCAGTTTATACGCAGCTGGCTACAGACTAAAAAGTCATAGTTCAATCCCGAATTTTCTCATTGCCAAAACGTCGAGAACGGCTCCAGAGTTTACTGATCCTCCGAAAGTGAAAGATGGTACGAGGGTGGTGCCGACCATACCACCTCATTCTAGTGCTCAGATCACTAAAGCGTGCAGGCATATCTCCATACTTACATTCGCCATCATATTTTATGAAGAGGATACCTAAATTCGATAAACACTGCTCTATTTTACATGAAAACGTACTTTACAAAAGGTATATATATTAAAACACATTCCAAATGCAGTGTAGAAATAAATTTCTATAATAATTAATGTAGTATTATTTGTTAATATAGGCTACTCGTATTTTCATTATTTTCACAAATTAAAATTGAATGCGTTCAACTGTAAAATGAAGCATTTATTCAATTTTAATGTACATGTTAAAACTCAATCCCCTGCTGATATTCCCAGGAGAACTGCAGGTGCGAGATTATATTGTAGGGGAGACTGTTGTACCTTTAGCATAGTGTACCTTTGAACATTTTTTGTTTTTTTAATTTTTGCTACTACCTAGAGAACTCAAACTGAAGTAGATTGTAGAGAAAGCCGCTAAGTAGCTCTGGTCGTAGTTTCAGTTTGATTTATTGCAAAATGTTAATTCCGTGGACAAAAGAAGTTTTTTAGTACCAAAAGTAAACATTTCGTTCATTTATATATGTTTTCTAACACAAAACCAGATTGCATTTGTTAATATCTTCCAAGTACGGTGTGTTCCCTATCATCTGGTGAGTAATAACATATTTAAAATTCCATGACTTATTCGAATCTCTAGTTTTGGGAGCCATATTTGTTTAAACGTGCATCCTTTGAACACAAAACATGTTGTACTATGGAACATGTTCAAAAGTACACGATACTATCGGTTTTTGTTTTTATTTTATTTTAAGATCATGCCACGAAGTAAGTCTGGAGTTAAGAGGCCCCTCAATTGATCCGGATGCCTTGAAGAAAGCTGTTGAAGCAGTTATTGCTCCTCCAGGAAATAAAATCTCAATCAGAGGAGCCTGCTCCGGTTTATGATGGCAAATACATTTTAAATATGATTATCAGTTTTTACAGCTATGTTCTCACCTATTTTCCATGTGTTTCAACTTACAAGAGGGTATGTTCCAAGGTACACGAACCTATTGTACCTTCGAACACATTACATATTCCTTTATTTTATTTTTTCCGTCCTTGATAGATCTGTAGAACAGGAAAATACATACAGGAAGTTGTAAAGGAATATTCAATAATTATTTCAAAATTTTTTTTCATTTAAAAAATTCCATTTTCCAAAATTAAAAAAAATAAAACGTGAAAAATGTTTAAAGGTACAACAGTCTCCCCTATAGTCTACAATATATTCGCTTAAACGTGATAAACCACCTACAATTCTAATAGACCTATCTCGTGGATCTGCATTGTTCTGTGAATTTTTCTTTCAATTACAACAGACCTATACTTTGACGATTATGATTTTCAAGAGGACACACTTCAAGGGGAGTAGATTGGATAACCCACTCAGATAAAGAAAGGAGATGATGAAACTGTTTGTTGTTTCAAATTTTTATGTTGTTCTTCTTTTGTATAGGCATTTTCTCGTCTGTTTTCACACACATTATGTCAATGATGATTAGATCTCGTTCCATCTTTTTAGAGGTCTACCTACTTCTTTTCTTCCTTCACTGCTTTAATAAGTATTGTTTTATCGGCTCTGTCTACGTGCGAGTTCCACTCTCCTTTCCTTGGTCTTACAAATGCCTCAACATCTATAACAGGCCTGCAGAATTCGTAAGTAGGGGAAAATTGACGTCAGCCTCACTCCATTTCTATTGGAGATGATCGACTTCTGCGTAGAGTTCTTTACATTCTCTGGCCGTCAAAGGTCCATCAGTGACGGCATGTAATTTTCAAAAAGGATTGTAATAAATTCATTGTTTTATAATGCGTTATCTCGTTTCAAGGTTTACAGTTATACAAGATTTCCTGTCGGTAGTTCCTTTGAGATTTCTTTGCACCTAACCTGCTTCAGATTTTCGAAAACTTTCCTCCTATCATCACCTACGGAAACATAAATTTATAGCATTTAAGTAATGAACCTTGAAAGTCACTATTAATTTCAATTCAAAATGAAAACAATGAGTGTCGTCCTTAATTTAACAGTATATAAATAAATAATCAATACACAGTTCGTAATAATGAACTTACCCGAAAGTTTGTGCATTCCATAATTCTTAATATGGGCTTTGTTTAAATGTCATTTAATATTGAAATGACGAGTAGAACTAAATTGGATGCGACACAGTAAACAAGCAATTTATTCTTTCGTCTTCAACAACAAAGTAATCATATTCCCATTTCCTTTATAAGTAATATTTCTTTACGGGTTTAGATTTTGCCATGTTCCAGTTCTCTTTAAACTGCAGTACGCGTATTATGTATGTATGTATGTATGTATGTATGTATGTATGTATGTATGTATGTATGTATGTATGTATGTATGTATGCATGCAATGTATGTATGCAATGTATGTATGTATGCAATGTATGTATGTATGTTTGTTTGTTTGTATGTATGCATGCATGTATTTATTTATTTATTTATTTATTTATTTATTTATTTATTTATTTATTTATTTATTTATTTATTTATTTATTTATTTATTTATTTATTTATTTATTTGTCTGTTTGGCTGGAGTGCGTTACAATGTTGAATGACAGCATTGACATCCGGTCATATAGCTATCACTCACTTATCAACGTAAAATTTAAATATCGTCCTATTACTAGTAAAACCAGTTAAGACCAGTAATGCAAGTTTTGTAAAAACAGGAATTAAAACTTTATTAATGCACGAAAAATCATAATAAATTCTTCAGATAAAGTAATTGGTTTGTTGCCTGCATGGAACATTTCGGACTTATTTCATTTTAGTAGAATACAGAGCACGGCAAGACATGTCGGGGACTGTACTTATCTTATTTTACACAAAAAGTGGATTTAATCGGCTTTACTAGTAATAGGACGATATATACATAGGTAGACCTTTTTACATTATATGCACATATACATTTTAAAATTTATTTTACATGTCTTTTAATTTATTTATTTCCCTCATTCATTTTTCTCTTACTTTCTAAAGGTATGTTCCTAAGGATTTTATTATCTGTTCATTTGTAATTCTTGATAGCGTATTGTATACCTGCCGCCGTGAGAATGAATGTTGATGCAGCCGAGCGTAACTAGAACGCCATGACCGCACTGGTAGAAAAGGTGGGTGGGGTAAGAAAGGGGAATAAAGCAGTCGCGCTGAGGAGCTACAGTTCTGCAGGTCTGATCTATAATATTACATTCCCCTCTTACATCCTGGTTTCTGGCTCTGTCAAGTCTTGTTTTGCCTACGATGACTGTTAAAGTGTTCATCTTTACTGCTCTCATAAGCTGTTTAGTTTGAGTAATGTCTGCTCTCGTGTCTGCGCCATATATCGTTATATCAATACAACTATGAAATATGCATCGACATGGGGAACTATTAATAATGGAATTCCTCAAGGATCAATATTAGGTCCCCTACTTTTTCTAGTGTTTATAAATGATCTTGCCCCCCTAATAAAAGATGTAGGTCATCCCATATTATTTGCAGATGACACAAGTATAGTAATTACAGCCAATAACTCCAACACATTCCAATCCTCAACAGAGGAAATTCTCTTTAAAATATGTGACTGGTTCTCAGTCAATAAATTAGTATTAAATTGTAACAAAACTAACATAATTCAATTTAAATCCTGTCCAAATTCAACGTCGCAAATTTCTAGCACAATAATTAATAATAGATCCCTATTAGAAACAACAACAACCAAATTTCTTGGCTTAAAAATCGATAATGTGTTAAATTGGAAAAATCATATAAAAGAAATTACCCCCAAACTAAATTCAGCTTGTTTTGCTATTAGATCTATGCAAAAGATAGTAAATATGAATACCTTAAAACAATATACTTTGCATATTTCCACTCGGTAATGAGTTTTGGAATAATATTCTGGGAAATTCCACAGATAGTAACAATATATTTCTATTACAAAAAGAGTAATTAGAATAATAGTAGGTGCCAAATCTAGGGAATCGTATAGGGCTATTTTCAAAAAACTACAAATAATGCCCATGGCTTTTCAGTATATCTTTTCATTAATAATCTTCCTCGTATGTAATCGTGAAAACTTTGTAACTAATTCAACAGTTCATAGCATAAATACACGTCAAAAAATGACTTTCATACTCCATCGGCAAGTCTATCGTGCTATCAAAAAGGAGTGCGTTTTATGGCAGTAAAAATTGTTAATAGCCTCCCTATCGATATAAAAAATGAAACTCAAAACATAAAATTATTTAGGGCCAAATTAAAGAAGTACCTAATTTCTCACGCCTTCTATTCTGTAGGTGAATTCATGACATTCAATAACACTTCATGAAATTGATACTAAAACTTTGTGTTGTACTAGTAGACTGTATTGTGAATCTTGTCTATATATATTTCATCTAGACTGTGACTATAAATTAAGATTTTATAATAGTATTAAGTTTTTTGACTTGTTCCATATTCTAGCTGTAAGCATGTATGAATACCATGGAATGTTAATAAATACAATACAATACAATACAATAGGTCTTACATATGTTTTGTAAATTTTTACTTTGCTTTCTGTTTTTAATTATTTGTTTTTCAACAAAGCATCTCGTAATTGTTCTGATATTCTTGATGCTTTGAAAACCTGGGTTCTTACTTCATCGAGCAATCTGCGAGAGCTAGATATCTGTACTCCAAGGTATTTAAAATTCATTATTTATTGTATAATTTTTCTATTAACTTCCAATTTACATCTTACTGATTTTTTTGATATACACATACATTTAGTTTTTTCTGCAGACACTTCCATATTAAATTTTTTCTGCTGTTATTACAAACCATGAAGTAATCGTTGAAGCTTCTCTTCTGTTCTGGCCATTAGAACTATATCATATGCGTAACATACAATATTAAACTTTTATAACCCATATGATAACAAGGGAGACACTTCGCATCTTGTATAGGGTAAATTAGGGTCTGTTGGACAGTCGGGCATGTTAGACACTTTGTACTTTAACGTGTTACCTCGCCACTTGTGGGTACCACATTCTGCTAGAAGTCAATGAAGGAAGTAGCCACGAGTGGGGCTACTTCCGTCATTGACTTCTAGCAGAATGTGGTACCCACAAGTGGCGAGGTAACACGTTAAAGTACAAAGTGTCTAACATGCCCGACTGTCCAACAGACCCTAATTTACCCTAATTTCTTCCATTATTAAGCTGAATAAAGACTTAAAAAATCTCTTTGTTTTGCTCCTTTTGCACACTTAATTCCTTCTGTGAATTTTCCATTTATTGAAATCTTTGTTCTGTATTTATATTCATTTCCTGTAAAAATATTTTTTCATATAGCAGAAGGATATGTTTTACACATACTAATTTTCATTATTGTACAAGATACAGTAATGAGGAAAAAATGTTGAATATCTCTAAACTTTTACTGCTGTAAGCTGTACCTAACCCCTTAAGGTGGGGGAGATACACTTTTTGCAAGCATAATTTTCTAATATTTTCACATGTTTTTCCTCAGAATTTATAGGTCCTTTAGCAGTAAAAATTGACACGCTTAATATACGTTACCTTTACATCCCTAAGGGATTCTAATGTTTTTGAAAATCTAATAGTTATTATTCTTCAATTATGAAAATATTTTCAGTAGCCTATTTTGTTCAGACGGAGAGCGTTAACATGAATATTTAAAAAGTACTTCAGATATTTTAATGAAACCATGTATTATGTATATTTTCCCATGTGAACAAACATACGTACTCTAATTGCTAATATAGATTGTATTGTTTATTTACAAATGTATATTACTTTTTTTTAAATTTTGCATGAAAATAATTTTATTATTTAAATGAAGTATACATTCTATATTAAAGATTTTAGTGTGTGTTATTCAGAAGAAAAAACTATATATGTATGCAAATTTTCATTAAAATATCTTAAATATTTAAGGTGAGCGCTGTTTGGCTGAATAAAATACTCCACAAATTTCATAATTAAAAAATAATAACTATAAGTTAAAAAAAAGCATTAAAACTGCTTAGTGGTATGTAAACAGTGTATATTAAGCATACCAATTTTTATTTTTGAAGAAATACTGAGGGGAAAATGTTGAGACACCAGTAAATTTATATTAGCAAAAGCTATAGCTCCTCCTTTAGTTTAATTTATCTCAACAGATATGAAGAGAGAACGAGTCACTGTGTTAGTCTGAGAAAAGTGAGCCACTTTATCATTCTAATTAGTAGTAATGCAGGGAAGACGAGTCACGTTGTCAGAATATTATTAACATTTACACTGGAAGGGCTAGTGATTCTGTCAGATGCTCAATATTTAAACAGAGCTGTCGTGAAACGTACTCATGAACTATCCTCTCTCCTCTTTAATAACGCAGCGCATGTGAATATGTGGAAAATTACCTCAAAAAAGAGAGAGAGAGAGAGAGAGTGAGAGAGAGACTGGTATAAATGTTCCAGTGTCGCGCCGACTAATATTTTGGTGTCCTGTAACTCCATAATTGGACATTGCCAATTCCATTCTACAGCAATGTCACAATTATAGGAAAATCAATCATTTTGTGAAATTATTCTCGTTTTCCAGACTATTATGACTGCAGTAGTTAAAAGTCTGCCAAAATATTTTGGCAGCCTTTTCTCCTCAATATGACGACCATGACGCCAGGATTCCTGCGCGTCGGAATAATTTGTAGCTGCCATCTCCACTTCCTACGGCGTCCCTGCTCGCCCGCTCTTTGCTTTGCATATACGAGCTTCAATCATAGCGGGCGTCTGTTGACCTGCACGCTTTCATAACCCATATTGAGCATGAAATATCTTATGTAGAGTTTCCTCCATGAGACTGCAACCCGAGGGTGTTCAAATAACTAGCAAACGTTGAATATTATTTACTACATTTCATCGTATGCACTTCCCTCGAAGCTAGACTTTAATAAAATAGGCCATCAGAATACCTGTACCTTACAAAAAAATCTCATACAGCACATCGCTAAAAGAACGGCAAGGTCGTCGGTTTTCTGCGCCCGTGACTTAGTTTCATATCCAAGAGAGTCTTAAGCAGTGCTTTTTTTCCACATTAGAACGCCACGTCGTTCCGCAGACACTTTTATGTTATGTTTTTCAACACGGAACCGAATTCAGCGCCAACATATTGTGACGCTTCTCCCAACTCAACTTCATTGTCTCTCCACTGAGATCATTCCTCTTAGTTTACATCATGAAGAGCCTGCTTCTTATTAGAATTGTTGAGCCTCCTTTGATCAACTTCAACCCTGATACTTACTTACTCTGGACTCTCCTAAGTTCGACAAAACAGAATTGAAAGTTCAGTACAATAATAATTTATTTATTTTATTTTTATTTATTTATTTACTTATATTTAATGTGCTGTATAACAGCCAGAGGCCAATTACAGTTCAGAACAAACAATATAACAAACATTAGCAATAATTTACAATAAAATTACAAAGAAATAATTAAATTAATGGCAATTAATTAAAATGATAATTACAAATGAAATAATGGAATCAGAAATGAAGAATGGAATCAAATAAAATAATATTACAAAGATATACAAGATTATAATACAACGACAATAATGACAATGAATGGACGGGATAAAATGGATGACTAATAGCATAATGAGAATAATAATAATAATAATAATAATAATGGCTTTATTTAACCTGGCAGAGTTAAGCCGTAAGGCCTTCTCTTACACTCAACCAGGATTAAAATTGAACATGAAACTGGATCGGAATTAAGTAATTACATACTGATACAATGTAGGTACATAATGAGATCAAAAGAGGTAGTTACATAAAAATTTACCCCATAAAATAGAAATAAACATAGTGGAATACATATTAATGTTGTTAGAATCAAATACGAATCACATAAAAACAGAAGCCGATAATTCAATAAAAAAATGTACACAGTAAAAATAGAAATAAGCACATTAGTATACATATTAGTATTAGATTACAATTAAGTAGGATTTACATAATTAGATAAACCAGAAACCGACAATTGAATAAAATGTACTCAAAAAATAGATTAATAATAAAACAACAACACAGTGGGATACATATTGGCGTTAAGTGTTAAATGAACACGATTTACATTATTACACAATAAAAATAACAAAACAAAAAAAATAAAATAAAAATAAATACAGTGGAACACATTCCATTAAATATTTGCAACGCGTTAGGTCTGGCAACTCATCATAAGATATTTTTCTAATTTACATTTAAAGGAAATTAAAGTTCGGCAGCCCTTGACTTCAGGCGGCAGAGAATTCCAGTGACAAGAAGTAGTAACAGTGAAAGATGAAGAATAAAGAGATGATGTGTGGAGTGGTATTTCTAAGGGTAGTGGGTGTGGCAGGTGAAATGAATACAAGTTCTTATTGGTTATTCATCAACGAATACAGTACTGTACTTGCATTTCCTGCCCGCCGCGAGACTTGTGTATGCGCTTCTAGTACCACAGTGGGTTTCGACAGTTCCGTCTCACAAACGGCACAATTCTCAAATAGAAAATGAAGAGTCTATTAATTTAAAATCAGTAATTAAATATGGATGTCCTATTCAATAAAATATTCTGTTTTCCTTTAACAAACACATCACTACAAGACACAGAACCAATTCCCATTAGAATGGCAGTGCTCGTATAGGGGCTTGTCTAATTCTCCTACGTAAGCAGTCGAACTATAGGATGTCGAACTAGATTTCTGTCGAACTTAAGAGCTTCCACTGTACTTACTTAGGCCTACTTACTTATGACTTTTAGATAATCCGGAGGTTCATTGCCACTCTCACACGCCCGCCATCAGTCCCTATCCTGAGCAAGATTAATGCAGTTTCTACCACCATATCCCACCTCCCTCAAATCCATTTTAATATTATCCTCCCATCTACGTCTCGGCCTTCCCAAAGACTTTTTCCCTCCGATCCCCAACTAAAGCTCTATATACATTCCTGAATTCTCCTATACGTGCTACATGCCCTGACAATCTCAAACGTCTGGATTTATTGTTGTTTAGTCAAGTGTCCAAAGACAGGTCTGAACCTCACAAGTGATCCCAAGAAGGCGCCACTTATGAGACAACTAGGCCAGGAGATGATGGGGTAGGGTGACCAGTTCCTTTCCCCCTGCATTGCATATATCGTCCACTAGCTACATATTACACTAGTCAGACTTCAGATGTATACAAACAATTTGTTCTTCCTCTGACACATTGTCAAGTTGAGGTGTACTGCCTGATAATGGATGTATGTATCAGCAAATACTCTCTAACATTAATACTGGAAAGCTTTCCTGTTTAGCATTGCAAGCGGTGGCGAAAAGTAATAGTGCTGCCATCTAGCGGCTTGAAACGTTCGCACACTCCGTGCGTCGTGCTGGGTTACGTGAAGAAAAGAGGAGAGGTGTGCATTTGATTTCAATAAGAAGCTGCAAAGCAATAAATAGTATACTTTAGAGTCACTTTGTTCGTAACATTTTTAATTAATAACAAATTACAAAGTTATTAGAATAGAAATGAATTGATAAATTCTCATATTTTCAAATTTGATGAAATTTAGGTGTGCATGACTTTAGCAGCTTTCATACATCGCTTGTTTTGTTTTTTAGCTGTATGGTTGTCCATTTTATTTTTGATGTAACAATTTATTAACACATTGAAATATTTATCAATGAAGACATTTGCACAGTCACTGCAAATGGACATGTTAACAGGGAGCACTACCATTTTAACTAGTTCTTTTTTTACACAAATTCTAGTTTTACAAATAACATGATCAATTTTTTTGAAAACATCAGAACACAATTGGCTGAGCATTAGAGAAACATCATTAGGGAAAACAATTTATGAATCTTTACAGTATTTTTCATTTGCGATGTGCGTTGTTACGTCATCGTTGGGGTTTTCTTTACAAGATAAATTTCTTCGACAAATTTCGTGATTTATTCTGCTACACACCCAACCTGCAACATAAGCCCTTGCATTTTCTTGCAACACGGTTTCTTCATTTGTATGCTGTACATTTTTGTCATCAACAGTTACATCCAAATCGGAGACATCTGTAATACCGCCTTCCCATTTCTTTCTTTCTTTTTAAGCGCACTTGCGACATAATGAATTCATCATTAGAAACAATTTTGATTAAATCAGTATTTGAACTGGTTGTCTTCAGAGCTCTCACTTCCGCCCGAAGAGATGAAATAATTTTTTTCTGTTTAGGTACCAACTTTTGAGCTGCAATCAATTTCTTACAAAGTGTCTTTATCTGAAGATCTTGAGCCATCTTTGACTTTTAGCATTTCTTGCATCTTAAAAAATAAACAGGGACTTAATTTAATGAACATTAATAACGTCTTGAAAGTCTAGGGCTAGGTAAATAATATTTTGCGAATAACTAACTGAATCAGTTTTTGTGAGAAAACATGAGTTCACACACTTTCTTCACAAAATCAATAATTCGTATTTTTATGTTACGTATCACAATATGCGTCTATTTAGTTTGAAAAAGTCATGACGTTCAGTATTTTATATGGAGAAACTATAAAGAAATTGTGTTTGGTATGATAGAAGTAAAGTAGTTTTATGCAGTTTAATAACTGATTCACTTAGCACAGAGAACATGTTATTGCTAATGTACTATCTGATTATGAGGTACCTGGCAGAGGACTATCGTCGTTTTTGTCTGGAATCGGAGAACCTGTCGCCTCCTCGATGGAAGGTCTAATGCGTTTCTTTGGGGACCTTCGCGGTTTTTTCATCGTACTTTGACCCATATTTTCGGAAAAGGAGCAGTTAAATTCAGTGAAGGAATAGCTGTTCTCTTCAGTCTGTTATTAAAAAAATATTAAAAATTAACAGGTCTATGACTCATTTGAAACTTCGGTATTTTTCCAATTACACCTTATTTTTACTTACCCCCGACTTTTCAAATTAGGGTTATTGAAGTCCGATAATCTAAAGTGATCTGAACATATTCTGTGATTTTTGTACAGATACTCTGTTCCTCTAGTTTTAAACGTTACGTCTAGGTCCTGTCTTTTACATTTATTTCCCATATGGCACATCTATAAGATAAAAACAAATAACAGTATAATAATAATAATAATAATAATAATAATAATAATAATAATAATAATAATAATAATAATAATATGATGATGATGATGATGATGATGATGGTGAGGACACGAGACCTGTCATGTGAATCGTGCGAGTGGGGACAGAATGAGCTAACAGAATGAGAGTTTGTTTCATGATTAAAATTTTACGAATCTACTGACACGAAAGTTCATCTCAGACTAATTATCTTCCTTCTCCATACCCATTGGTGATAGCCACAACACATGAAAGGCCACAGAACAAGTTATCTACTGTCTCCTCTACTGTAATAATAATAATAATAATAATAATAATAATAATCATCATCATCATCATCATCCTCATCCTGTGGCAGAAAAGAAATAGACTACTCGTATTTACATGACTACTCACTCACCTATCTGTATCTTTCGGAAATCTGAAGAACGATCTAGCATCTTTTTGCCAAGCGTAGTTTTTACAGAAGAACACAGAACAAACAATTCCACTTTTCCCTGACATTTTGTGGAACAACCATGAGAATAATCCTTACGACTTACACCACGTGTTGAAGTACAAAACTCTTGTTAGATGCAGTTCACCGCGCTACGTGTCACGTTATCCTCACTGTCAACATTCCCTGCCGCTAGATAGCACTGTTGAGTCATTCGCCTCTCTTATCGTGAACTTTCCAGTATTAATATTAGAGAGTATTTGGTATCAGCCAAGACCTCAATCAGAGGCTCGTCTGGATTTAATGCTCCTAATTATGTTAGGTGGAGAATACAATGAGAACATCAACAGGCAACTCATATGCAACAGTAATTCCTTTATCAAAATGGGCGGAGTATTTCCAGCAATTGCTAATTGAAGATAGACTGAAATACAGGCAAGATAAAAATGATGATTCAACCACTATAAGTATGGTATATCCCATACTAGAAAGTGAAGTGAGAGATGCACTGGCTAGATTTAAAAATGGTAAGGCAGTAGCATCAGGAGGCTGGTGCTCAAATGGTAAGGTAATAACAAAGATAGATACTAAGCCAAATATTAGGAGACGAAATTCCCAGTGATTGGTCACTATCTTACTTAACCCAAATCTTTAATAAGGGTAACAAAATGACCCCGCTAACTATAGAGGAATAAGTCTAATGCCATCTATGAGTAGATTGTTCAGTAAGATCATTACAAAGCGGTTAGAGGATATTCTCCTGAACATGATATGTGTTCAAACTAAAAAGAGATTTCATAGTAGGCCTATAACATTTCCTATAATATTTAATAGATGGACTTAGCTTGTTTTGAGCTCAAACAAGGAGGGAATTGAAATTGAAGTGATTTGGACAAAAGTAGAGGCAAATCGTTTTTGGGGTCAGCAATTCACTTATTATAATTGCACTTTAATTACATTCGATGTAATGAGAAAGTAGAACGTCCCATAACAAAAAAATATGCAAGGCATTTAGAAAGAGGATAAAGTCCTATAAAGTTCAGAGGATCTACATATCACAAAGGAATAACGTGCATTAAATCACATTGTTGGTTGTTCGGTGACATGAAACCACATGCATCGTCATCACTTACTCTAATATCCCTCGAGTCGGTTAATAATGGATGAAGCTTCAATTAGCTTTCAACTGACATGCAGAGATGTAAAACACATTAATCAATAAGTAACACTGATGTACAAATCTCATTTTCCACAAAGCTAATACATACATAGAGCAAATGCATCGCCAGTAATAGAGGCTAATTTCACTTCTCTAGTGGATTGATATTCCTTGTGGGAAAAGAATTCATGCTAAATGTACATAGGTTTTTTTTTTTTCTGCTAAGTCTTCTTAGTTAATTATTTCACCGGATAAAATGGAAATGCAATGTAGTCATTACTGTGAGACACTCGTCATCCAATAGAGTAAGTACTGCAGTCGTTCAAGAAAAGTACGGAGTGAAAGTAAATATATACCATGAAGCTTCTTATTCAAATTCGGAAGCAGTATCCTGCGAGGAGACACGGGACAAAGATCAATAATAATAATAATAATAATAATAATAATAATAATAATAATAATAATAATAATAATAATAATAATAAAATCAATAGGTATAATTGAAATGAAGCTGTGTTGGAAAGAGTGGATGAAGAAAGAATGATGCTGTAACTGATCAGAAAAAGGAAAAGGAAAAGGAATTGGCTGGGTCACTGGTTGAGAAGAAACTGTCTTCTGAAGAATGCACCGGAAGGAATGATGAACGGGAGAAGAATTCGGTGCAGAAGAAATCAGACGATAGACGACATTAAGATATATAGATCATATGAGGAGACAAAGAAGAAGGTAGAAAATAGGAAAGACTGGAGAATATTGGGTTTGCAGTGAAAGACCTGTCTTTGAGCAGAACATTATTAATGAATGATAGGTATAATTCAATCTTTACTCACGAGAGTGTATTGCGTAAACTCCGCAGTCACTTTGTATATTTAGTCAGTAGCTTCATTCTGATTGAAACCTCATCTGTTACACCAATAAGGCATCACTCTTGAGGTAACTACGCCAGGAGATGTCCACCTCTGTGGAGTAAGGGTTAGCTTGTCTGACCATGAGACGAGCGGGCCCGGTTTCAATTCCTGGTTAGGGATTTTTCGAGGTTTTCCCTCAAACACATGAAGAATAATTTCCGGGTACCTTTCAGCGTTGGACCTGGGACTCATTTCGGCTTCATTAGCTTTAATTCATCTTAATAGGTTTAGGTTGACCAGGAGATCATGACGGATGTGGTTCCGGGATTGGCCTGCAAGTGTCATCTGACTGGGGGAGCTGCACAAATGCCAGGGAGACATAGGGGCTTCTAGTGTGGGCTACGGCAGGCCGAGAAGTGTAGCTCCCTCGGATAGATGGCGCATTGGTAGATTGCGGAATCTGCGGTGGCGCGATCTTCGGATCAAAGGATGCAGCAGAACGCAAGCAAGGGAATTGCGAACAGATGCTATCGATATGAGGAGGCGGCATAATAGCAGGGAGACGGAGGGCGTTGCTGTTTACTCGAACTTCATCAGAACTGGATGCCATAGATATAACACCAAACAGTGAATCATGTGCTTGAAGAGCGAACCTAAGGACTTCAAAATCATCCAAATATAAGGGGGTTGCACAATAAGCCTAAGGCTACGGTGCCTGCCCACAGGTTCTCCTCCGAAAAAAAAAAACAAGGTGATAATGAGGTTGAGTGGCTAGCAATCACTTTACTGCACTAATGTATGTGCCTCTTTCTCAGATGTACCGACATACTGCATGTGAATGGTTTCCTTAAGTTACTTTTAGTCTGTTCAGGACAGTTTCTGTTTTCTGGGCTTATTTTTATATGTTTATAAAATTAATTTTTGACTCCACGGCAAGAAACATCGCCGCTTGTTTTTGTAGTGTTGGGTTAAAACACATAAAATGGCAACCACGGTAACTGGAAAAACCTACGAAGGGATAACAAGAAGTAAATAGAATCATAACCTATGAATTGATACAAATTTTCTTATTATGTCTCATGTAGGATCACAACTTCATATTAATTGAGTAACGGTTAGCGCGTCTGGCCGCGAAACCAGGTGGCGCGCGTTCGATTCCCGATTGGGAAAAGTTACCTGGTTGAGGTTTTTTATTTCGGGGTTTTCCCTCAATCCAATATGAGCAAATGCTACGTAACTTTCGGTGCTGGACCCCGGACTCATTTAACCGGCATTATCATCTTCATCTCATTCAGGAGCTAAATAACCTAAGATGTTGATAAAGCGTCGTAAAATAATCTAATAAAATAAAAAATCAAGTTAAGTTATGTCATATGAAGTGTCCGTGATCACAGTTTATTTATATCTAATCCATCCTCTTTTTAACTGAAGAATTATGCCCAACACGTAAAACTTTATCTTCATTTAAACAGGATTTGCCACGAATAGAAATCAAATAACATCATATTCTATCTCGTTATAATGTTCCTTACAGGCACTGACATATACGAATGGCTTCCTTTGGTTAATTTTAGTCTTTTTTTTAGGTTAGTTTCAGTTTTCTGAGGTTAGATTGATTTGCTCAGGTTTTTAAATTAATATTTTTGACCTCATATCAAGAGATATCGCCGCGTATTTGTACAGTGCTGAGTTAAAACACACAAAAACGGGCAACCATAGGTAACTAATAAGGGATAAGAAGAAGTAAACACTGTCATCTGAAATGATACACATTTTCTTTTTATGTCCGACGTACCCCTCTCTACTTGAATTAATCTATGTCGTATGAAGTGTCCATAAACACATATCGAAATAAATAATTATTATATCCCACACATTAAAAAGTTTTTCTTCATTTATTCATAGAAGTAACGGAGGTTTTGCCACAAACAGAAAGTCATTATCTTCTATCTAATTATCCTCAACGGTCTAGTCTAGTGTTTATTTTGCTAGATGTTGGATCCCAGGTTCGCGGGTTCAAATCCCTTAAACGACGATGAAATTTTTAATGCCAATAAAATTGAAGACCACGGGAGTAAATAATGATAACTTTTAAAATTGAGATTTTTTGGTTATAAGCCATATCATTTTTCATTTTGTTGAGGATTTATGTCAATATGTTTACAGATGGAAAGAATGTGCTGATCAAAAAATATGACAACTCTCTTCTGTGTGCAATAAAAATTAGGTTATCATTTTTTACATCTAAGATCTTCAATTCTGAACACAACTTTCTTCTGGAGGGAAGAAAAGTTGAGAATTTCGTGTTGCAGATATCCGCACGTAAAAGATCCCTGTCCCTGACAAAGGAGTTTAGGAAAAATTTGTGTGTTACTTCTCGCCAGTGTTGAATTGCTCTATGAAATAATTTCTTCCTTCCAGGATGGCGTGTGGAGTTCGGCTGTTTCTGGTGCTGTTCTTCCTATGCTTGCCTCACTGGTGCTGGGGAGGAAGTTGCCCTCGGGACTGCTCTTGTTTCCTGGACATAAGAGGTCGTCGTCAGGTCACGTGTGCTCGAGGAGGCATGACCGACCCAATCCCGATACATTCAATGGACCAGCAGGTGGAAGTGTTGCTGATAACGGCACCTCCAGATTTCCCAAACGTTCTCACGATAGGCCCCATCTTCCAGCAGTTCAACAGACTGGAAGAGCTGCACATCGTTCGGTCTAACATCCCAGCCATCGGAAGACACTCCTTCTGGGGCGTGCCCACACTCCAGAAGCTGAACCTGACGCAGAATAATATCTCTCACGTCCTCGACTACAATTTTCGAGGGCTGGCGAATCTTCTGGAGCTCCATCTGGATGATAACAGAATAGAATCGATGCCCAGCGGTACATTCAGACATCTGCAGGAACTCCGAGTTCTGTCTCTTGCCCGTAACAGGATCACAGAACTGGTGCCCAGATTGTTCCTCATGCTGGGGAAGTTACATGAGCTGGACCTAAGTGGAAATCGTCTCATGGAGCTAAACCCTGAGGTCTTCAAAGATGTACAGGTGAGAGATATTGGAAACATTTATATTGATATTGATATCTATTTGTCAGCCAACTTTAAAATTCATAGTTATGGTGGGCATTTACTTCTGCTTTCCGATCCATCAGCCCTTTAATATGTACCCACATACCACCACCAACCTTTTAGATTAATATATTCATTTCCCAAATATTTCGCTACTTCCTATACTTCTATTTTAACTGAATTGTTATCTATCCTTCCTTATCTAACCTCTTATATTCTCTCTCACACCTAGATTGTCTCCCTTTCATTTCTCGCTTTTCTATCTAATATTGCATATTCATTTCTTTAATAATTTGCATTATTTATTCATTTATTTTATTTTTATTTTTATTTTATTTTTATTTTCAATTTTATATTTAGCTAGCGCCAATAACGTGTAAGCACGATACTATCAAAATTACAGAGGAGTCACACAAGAGTAAAGGCTGGTTCACTATGAACAGGGAACGGAAACGACAACGAGAACTAGAACGGAAATATTGTTAAAATAAATTTATTTAAATGTGAGCATTCACAATTAACGAAAAGCTGGCCTGAGCCCGAGAACGGGAACGTGAGAGTTAATTGTGAATACTCACATTTAAATACATTTATTTTAACAACATTTCCGTTCTAGTTCTCGTTGTCGTTTCCGTTCCTGGTTTATTGTGAACCAGCCTTAATATGTTTTTCACCGAGCCGAAACTCTAGGCTTTTTTTTCCTTTTAAAGGAACAGTTATACAAAAATGAGTTTACACATCACATTAGCGTTTTCTACAAGGTACTAAATCAACCAGATAATATATTATGTTTTACATTTATTTAGAAAGTGGTTGTAAACGGGTTCGGTTGTCAAGGAAAAAAACAATGTTGCAATACAATAACTCACAAATCACATATATTTTAAAGTAAAAATTTTAATTTTTATATAATTTTATTGCAAACTTATGAAATATACGATATATACATTTTTTTTTCTAAAAATTGTTTCATATTATATTACAGAGGCAAAGCTAATGGTGTGTTGTCATCCTCATCGCCACGTTGTCAACATAATCATAATAATCATCAACACCATCACCGTTATCATATGTGTCAATGTTGTTTTGTAGGTTAATAATGCTTAGTTCTAAATGTTTGATGTTTCGCGAAATCCTATATTGAATGAAATTTTCTCTGCGTATTTCACATAAGGAATCCTCTTTTGACTAATCACGCCATTAAGTGCTTTATGAATGACGTTTTCCATAGGCCTATCTGAAATGTTAAAAGACGTAATTTTTTTCTTAGCTATTTCTCTTTTCATCTGTGTCCAAACCAGTTCTCTTGTATTATACTGACAACAAAAAGGCTGGCGCCTTACAACTTCATATCCATTTCCACTAGATACTTAATTCAATTCATATATTTTCTCATTGATTTCGAAGGCCGTAGTCTTTGCATAAGTTTAGATTTTATTTCTGTGGAAGACAAATTAACGATTTTATGTTCCAGCCGGTACAGTAGGGACGCGTTCAGTAGCGAGCTGGACTCTCAAGTTCTGATTATGACGTAATCGCGATAAGCGAGATGTGTTGACAATATTCCACAATAGTTAGTACTAGCGTACAAAAAACATTTGCTCTGTATCCGCAGCACAAGTAACTTATACAGGGACATCATTTTATTTTTACTTCAATTTTTATTGTACCTGAGTTTTTGAATGTACTTCGCTCCCACTCCTTCTAGTAGCAAACTTCCACACACAACCAAAGCCGCAAAGTCGTCTTACGGTCAAAATAAACAGTACAGAGTGAGTGAGTATAGTATGTTTCAGAAATATGGTCACATTTTTCAGTGAAGGAAGAGCATTCATTCACTATTGAATCATATTTTCGCACAGATACTGTGCGTCCGTTTAGTTACGTCGCATCCCGGTTTCCCCCACCCTTTTCTAGTGGTCCCTCTGTAAAGGGTAGTAGCTGAGCTATCTTAGCTCTTTTCTGAAAACATTTTCTGTTAGGAATTGGACTTCTACCTAATATTATATAACTATTTAAAATAATTTAAATAAAAGGGCATCGTTAAGTAAGGAATTGTCACGTGATTTCCCCCCTTTCTAAGATCCTTCTACATAACCACATGGACGGGCAGTAGATAGTATATCTGAGTAAATTTATCTATGCTGATCAGGCAGAAGTGAAGGTTGAATTGACAGTACGTAACGTAAACTGTTATAGAGTAGGTACAGAATTATTTCAACAGGCGTAGGATTATGGCTCCTCCATGTCGCCTGATTTGAATGCTTTGCATTATTTCTTTGGGGTTACTGTGAAACAGTTGTGTTTTCTAAACATCCTACAACAATAGAAGAATTAAATAATTACATTCAAGAAACCATACATTCAATTTCAGAAGATATGCTTGAAAACGTTTTTGATAATATGCACAAAAGATCTGAAGCGTGTATAGAAATGAACGACCACCATTTTCAATAATGTGTTTAAATATCCATATTTTGATTATTTTAAAAATTTAAATGTACTGTAAATATTGTATGCTAATGTGTTGTAGACAGTATAGTATACATTGCATAATAAATACGTCCGATTGGACAGTTCAGTTAGTGAGTAAAAATACTTACTGTTAATACTGTACTGTATTTTGATTAAATAAAAACCCGACGAAAATGATTAAACTCAAAATCGTAACATTTCCTAGTTTACGTAAATGGATGCACTACTTTTCTTCCCTCCTATACCTAGTAAAGTTATTTGTATTGTATTTTACATTAGTGTTGTCAAACTTCGGTCGTGGAAGGGGGTAGCAAACAGTGTTTCCGGTTCTCAATTGTTATTCCAAAGGTATAGTCAGGTTAATATTGAAAATGTTAGTAAAAATAAAATGATGTCCCTGTACCTGTATTAGAATTCCGATGAGAACAAGACTACATTCTATGCATGTAGTCGCAAACCTTTATTTATGATTATAAGCTCATTGCTGAAAGTTTTGTGTACTGCACACATTCCTTACGACGTTATTGAACTTTAAGCAATGTAAAATGCAAATATATACGTAGACTATCCATTTTGAATATTGTGAAAATTAGCAGTTAAATGTCATTTTTTACATTCTGGAAAATTATATATATATATATTATTACTCTCACTTAAAAGAATGCGTTTTTCACTCCAAAGGCATAGCTAAGACAACGTTATCACTAGCACTAGCACTTTCATTCCACTACCAACACTGCCATTATCACTACTACTTCCATCATCTCCATTCAATCGAATTATATTTCGTCCATAGTAAACTCGCACTCTTATAGAAGCAGGTGGCAAGTTTGGAGCTACTCGTTCCCTCAACCATTTCTCGAAGATGATGGAGTTCATTTCTCGGTGGTAGTCACCATTAGTTGAGCCACCTTTATAAATGAGAAGATCACCATCAAGAAATCCAGTTTCGGGCCCTATATCTACTATTATAAGGCTTTTGGACTTGTTTCCTTCTAACATCTTTTCCTTTCTGCCACCATTCTTGCAAAGTCAAATAGATGTCTATCCAAGACTCCTATAGATAAAATATTTGTCTTTGCTCTATTCTAAAGCGTTTAACTTTTATGATAGTCCTGCAACGCCAATGCTTTTTAGGCTGTATCAGCCTAGCATCAAGCACGAGCAGACCAACACATGTCAAACCACACGCCAGGCTGTACTAAATTTATGGACCTGACAACCTCCATATTGTATCAGTAAATATCTATGATTTACATCAATTTCATCAACTACAATTGGATGAAACGTCTTAACAACACGCATTTTAACAAAATATAAACATGTTAGTGACAAAACGACACTGCGCTTTAGTTCAACGTCAAACATCAAGATCAACAGAAACTGCCCTATTCAACGAACTTTAAATCGGCAAATACAGCCAACATATGTTCAACGTGATTATAATCTTTCAAAGTGATTTTACAAAGTGTTCACATTTTAATGACTACGCTAATAGTGGTTACAATTCTTAAACAGTTTTATTTTTATATATTTTAGATCATATCACATGACTTGCAGTGATTTAAATCGGCAAATACAGCCAACACATGTTCAAAGTGATTTAAACTTTTATAGTGTTTATACAAAGTGTTCACATTTCAATAACTACGCTAATAGTGGTTACAATTCTTAAACAGTTTTATTTTATATTTTAGATCATATCATATGACTCGCAGTGATTTAACCTAACATAGCATGTATATCATACATCAACCTAAGTTAAGTCCAAGTAATCACACTAATATGACCCGAAAATTACCACATTAAGTTCCATCTAATAGGCAAGGTTTTCATCATATTAATCTAACATTTCACATCTGAAGATGATACACAAGTATCGAAAACGTTAATGAAAATTTATTTATTTTATGATAAGCAAAGGCGGTTTTGTACACATATAATTATAGTAAAACATTAATAGCTTATCGGCAAACTTCAACATGAAATTGATTTGTACATATGTAATCGATATGCTTTTCCCATGATAAACTTGAGTCTTATGTATGTATGTATGTATGTATGTATGTATGTATGTATGTATGTATGTATGTATGTATGTATGTGTGTATGTATGTATGTCTTGAAAAGTTCATGTTTATTACACACATCACTAGCAATAGTGTGGGGATCTCTAGCGCCAGTGAAACCCCAAGAGATCCAAGTGACTTTTGTGGAGAAAGATGGAGTTGCAGCAGTTTTTCTCGAAAATGTTCCCTTGATACCATCCTAGAGCTGTCACAATTACTCTTATCACTGGAAAAAAGTGAATAGCAAAAAGTACGTCATTATGCTTCCCCACGACACCAGCTGCTTTGAATTCCCTTGTCTAATGTTTAACAGAACAGTCGCCTGTAGGAATTTCTGCTAGAGGTAGGCCTACTAGCACCTGAGTCTCAGACAGTGCGTGAGAAGAATGATATACGCTACTAAATTAATAATCATAACGACTCACTAGGGTACGGATATAGTGCATAAAAGAATTATGAGTGCATAGCTTCTACGCGCGTCGGAATTGAGACATCTTAAGCCGCAAATCTGTAGCAACCTTTTGAGATGTTCGTGCAATGAGAGGTTAGACTTTAGTATTAAATTAAACACTTTTAAACTCAATATTCTGCACAATTTAAGAATAAAACAGTTGGTTTATGATGGCCAAAATAAGGTATGAAAAAACTACTCTGAAATTTTTCTAAATGACGAGAAAACTGCATCAATAGTTGTGCCAGACTTTTTTAAAGTTTATTTATGCATGCTTTAATATCTTGAGTTTAGGATTTTTGGGTTTACCAATAGACCGTTTGGCTATTGTTGAATTCCTTTTTATTGTCGTGTGTTATAGATGGCTTGTGTTCATGTAGGCTAACTGATTTTATATTTTGTTTTAATGGTTATGATAATGATGATTAAAGCGGTGATGAATCATTGTATGTAAACTTCCAATCTGACATTTGCCTTTGTGATTGAAGGAAGCCATGAAAATCTCCAGTCAGATTGGCCTGCCACGGGGTTTGAACCCGGAACCTCTCGAATGCGAGTCTCAAACGTAGCCGTCTGTGCTACCTCGCTCTGTCTACCAAAAGTTTAAGACCAGTTGCAAATTTCATATAATTATCGCCTGGTCCTATATTGTCACTATTTTCCTCATTGATATTTTGTGAATTATTTAGACTTTGAGACATCTATTGATGTAAAGAACGTGAAAATACGACATGTAGTTCCCGAATTCTGAATTTTTAGATAATTATTGCTGTTTTGAAAAATTGTACGTTTCTGATGTCGGATTAATCTGTAAATGCTGAACCAGTGTGTTTAATTTGGTAATTAATTTTTTCAATCAATGTGAGGGTTATAAGAACATATTGGCATCAGAAAAAATGCAAATAAAATTTTTATTGTTTGACAATTTTTTTCTAAAACAAAGAAAATACTCATCATTTTAAGTAGTAGACTCTCCACAGCCGATTGAGCTGTCGTGACCAGGCTTGCGTCGATCGAAAGTTAGTTTCTCGCTCCATGCAATGGCATGAAGGTCCTTTTTCCAGAGTGTTCTGCTGAAGTGAGGGACTACCGTTTTACGAAGCGTTTCTTACACCAAGAGTGGTGTTATTGCAAACTGTGAATATGGAAAAAAAAGCGTGTCTGAGGCGTTGAAGTAGTAAATAATTGGGATGAATAGGTGCGGCAGGTCTCACAGAGAAATTGCAGCACAATTGCCTGTAAGTAAAACCTCTGTAACTAATACAATAATGAAGTTTCGTGAGATAGTGAATGATTGGTTCTTAGTATGCGTAAACGTGTTAGAATGTGTCTGAAGAACAATGGAAGTCAAACTGACTATTGAACGTACAATTATAGTGAGTACAGAAGTGGAAAAATAATTTTGTGAATTAAAATAATATCTTTTATGCTCGACCATGCCGAAATATAGTAATTTTACACCTGGTAGTAGCCCTTTAATGCACCTCATTAAAGTACACCTATTCATTAAAGTTTAGGTGTTCAGCCAATGACAAATCACCTTTGTACCATTGTAAAACCGCAAGTATCGATTATTCTCGGATATGCAATCGAAAGACAA
Organism: Periplaneta americana; assembly: GCA_025594305.2. Classification (NCBI taxonomy): domain Eukaryota; kingdom Metazoa; phylum Arthropoda; class Insecta; order Blattodea; family Blattidae; genus Periplaneta; species Periplaneta americana. The sequence continues at coordinate 106,988,960 of JAJSOF020000015.1, read as the reverse complement.
TTAGCGAAAAGTCACGGAGGCTGGAAATCAAATACTGTCGCAGAAGGTTATGTTCTGTTACTATAATAATTAACGTTAATTGTAAATAATATTCAAATAAATTCAATTTGTCATCTCGTTTTTCAATTCTACACCAATTTTCAGGTTATATCAAGGCTAATGTTCATCTTATTCTCTACGTTATATCAAGGTCAATAACATTCGGCCTCGGAAAAATCAATACTTTCGCATCTGCGCACATCTCACAATTCAGGTCAGTTCGCTACTCACATAACCATAATATGACCTACTTTTTAATAATTTCAAGTTAGAAATATGGTCGAGCATAAAAAGTCGTATGAAACTTGCCTATAATGGTAATTAAGACTCTCGTATGAAAATTATGAAACTCGCTTGCGCTCGTTTCATAAACAAACATACTTGCGTCTTAATTACTACCATTATAGGCTCGTTGCATAATGTACTCTTATGTTCATGTTGAAAAAAATGAACGATTTAAAAAAAAATCATGTAAAAATGTATCCGGTTGTGTTTCGTGCCTTAGGAGATCCCACTGATTACTTATTTTCAGTGACTTCTGAAGTGCATACTAATTTGTTTACATTTTATTTCGAACCCCAGTTCCACGGTTTACGTAAATGTCTCCAGATATGCCCTTTGACCATAGAGACATGGGAAAACACATTCAGCAGTAGAACACTATAGTAATATGTAAGCAATGAAATAGTTTTTTCATGAAAGTATTCCCATAATTTTGTTTATAATAAAATAAAATGTCAGTTACAAGGTGGTCTTTAGGTACAGTAGACCTAACAACGTACACAACACCTAGTGTCATCTTAAAAAATCCGTCACAGAATTTTGGCACAATGTGCAGAGGTGCACTCATTACGAGTGACAAAGTGGCCGGGATCCCACGGAATGAGCGCCGTGTTAAATCACTAAGTGATTATTTAAGTATAACATATTATTGTGATATACCGAAGTACGTATGATATTTCCGTGCAGGAATTCTGCATTACCACAAGATGAAGGATGGGTAGAGAGGAGAAAAATGGGACATTGTTCCACTGTCACACATCTGTGACACAGTGCATGAGGGTTGGCCACTAAAGAAAAACTAAGAGGTGGAACTTAAACTGAGAGGATTCGATCTGACATCGGAACTGGAATCCGGTGTGGCTTAGTGGATAAAGCGTCAGCACGTAAACTGAAAACCCGGGTTCGAGTCTCGGTGCCGGAGAGAATTTTTCTCCGCTCCACCCATCCTTCATCATATGGTAGTGCAGAATTTTTCTCCGCTCCACCCATCCTTCATCATATGGTAATGCAGTATTTTTCTCCTCTCCACCCATCCTTCATTACATGAACTCTGTTCAAAATGTCGACCTCCTGCCTGAATACAGATCGCAGCTCATTGTCTCATATACATAAATTTACGAGATTCTACATTTTGATGTCGTAAATAAAATTCTCAAGTGTTTTCGTATAGTTTTCATTTCGTTCATCCTCAATTGAGGTGCAGATGCTGCTGTCCAATTCCCGAAAATAGGAAATACGTGAAAATTTGCCTGTTACTTATTATTCTGTCTCCGGAGGTAATTAATTACATATACAGTAGGTGCCCCCAAGGTTAACATGAAATGTGAACATAAAACACTAAGATAACACCAGAAAGTTTTATATGACTCTATTTAAAGACAGAGGAAGCGATTAATTTCAGTTCATATTTTCCCATGTTTAACCTATTGCTTGATATCTACACGAAGGTTTTTTTTCAACAAATGTTATTTCTTTTTGTGCAGGAATTACGAGTGTTTCGGTGCCGAGGCTGTGGTCTGTCCAATATCAACACTCTTATCTACCGTCTGATGCCCAGCTTGCTGTACCTTGACTTGGGCGACAACGAGTTCAAGTACGTCGCCTCAGATGAGTTTCGTGACCTTAAAAATCTGCAGGTTCTCATGCTGGATGGCAACCAACTTCCCGTAGTTTTGGAGCGAACATTCGGCAACAATGGACCTACAGGAGGACAGGTCGATCTCCTGACACTCTCTCTCGCCCGCAACAGACTCGCCAAAGTGACCGCAACGGCGTTTGCGAACCTCACAACTCTTCAAGAATTAGACATAAGCTACAACAAGCTGGATCGTCTGGAAACTGCTACTTTCATCCCACTGGCTGAATCTCTCCGTCGCTTGAAACTGAGCGGCAACTATATTCCCCTCACAGAACTCAAATATGTGCTACAAGTGATTCTGAAGCTCCGGGATCTCTCTCTGGCGGACATGGGGATTACAGAAATCCCTCTGGGGCTGTTCGTGTTTCATGAACATCTTCGATTTCTCAACTTGTCTGGCAATAACTTCATGCGGTTCAACCCCCAGATCCTGTCACCAATTCCAAAGTTGCAAGAGCTTGATCTGTCAAGAAATAAATTCCGTGGTTTGGACGAGAGACTTCTGCTGAGACTAGAGGCCTTGAAGACGATACACCTGCACGGAAACCCCTGGGTTTGCGACCTGTGCCACATGTCGTACATGCTCAACTATATGAACAAAAGTACTGTTGGCTTTGCTATGAGAGACCTAGCATGCGCTTTACCATACTCGCTGGAGGGACGACTCCTCGGGTCTTTGTCAAGGTCCTCTTTGTCATGGTGCACAAGTAGCGACGGTGGTCTGGGTTATATGGAAGGCGGTGGAATCATCACTACTAATTTCTTGGCTGAGCATTCCAGATTTGGATTACTGGCGGCGGGTGCTGCTGTTCTTTTGTTACTGCTGACAGGTGCTGCACTCCTGGCGGGTATCGCGTACTCCCGTCACCATGCCGCGCATTATTACACTCACGAAGAACAGAGAGGACCAGAACACGAGGCCATTTTCGAGAACCCTGCAGCGATACTCGGCGAGAACGGAGACATCAAATACAAGATAGTGCCGCTGGATATTACAAAAGCACCACCAAGAAAGAAGAAAGTGTCAATTTCTACAATTGACGGGATCACGAAAGATCCCGAACTGCATTCATTGACTAATGGGACCTGAGTAGTGCGATTCAGTGACACAGTCGAGACTCATTGCTAGTATTTCGTAGAGGCTGTCGTCCTCCCTGAACTATCTGGTAGGGGGTTCGAGTCCGGCAGGCTGTCTACGATACTGCATGAGTAAGTGTCACTGAATTTAAAACAAAGTGCACAACAAACGACACTGTGAGACATTCGGTCATGTTGTTGTTTCGACCTTTGCAATGCCACTGTGAAAGTTATATCGATTACTACAACTTCTGGTTTGTGACAAGGTCAAGTGTTTTATATACACTGGATCGTTCAACTGACGTACAAGAAGAGAAGACTGACTTCGAGTGAAGGTGGTCCGCATACCACACACAGTGATATCAAAGACCTATCGCGACGTGGTACGAGTGTTTGATGCTTGGAGGCTATGTGGAATTGATTTCCGATATGGTGAGCCAGTCCTGCTCAAGTAAAGGCAGGGAATTTCGCTAGTGCAAAGTGGCAAGCACCTAGTAGCTGGTAGATGTGAACAAGAAGAACACGCCGGAGGGTGGAACCCTCTCTTACTTTGAAGGAAATTCTTGTTATAGCAAGAGTGCTTCTCCTTTCCTACCCTTCGGCTTAATTAACGATCCCTTTTCTCCCCCTTCTTACATCTTGGTGCTACCGGCGGGAGAAAGGGAGATCTACGGAGAGTATCGGACTTCCAAACCCAAACCTGTTAAAAAAACTTCGACGGCTTGATTTTTATTGAGGAGTTTATATACATACAGACATATTTAGACTTTAAGTGTGATGAATCATCAACTTCATAACGAAAATTGACATACATTGTACATAGGCCTATATAACCTTGAATTGAGTACTCATTCTATATTTTATTCAGCCAAGTTAGTTTATAGACGTGGTTTACGCCATAAACAGGGGAAAGAGAAATTTAACAATATGAAGAGGCAAGACGGTGATAACAGAATTGTGAGTCTTTTTATATAGTGATAGGACTTAAATGAACTATTTAGAATATAGTTTACGGTGATAATAATGATGAATTTTTGAACCCAAAATATTCTATTTTAAATCTTTTTAGAGTGTACATGAGAAATGAAGAGTGTTCCGTTAGTGATCCACATTTGCCATTGAACTGTGTGATTATGATTCAGCAAACACGATTTACTCTGTGTACCTAAATATTTTTTGCCCCTGTAACAATTAATAGTTGTTATGGTGAAATAATTAAAATATTTTTCAAAGTGTTTAGTGCATATCAAGGGATGGACACGTTTTTAAATATTACACTGAAATGCGCCATTTTCTGTCTGATATATATTTTTTTTTTAATTACGGGACCATGCATAGCATTCCGTTATGAATTCTAATAACATCAAATTAAAGCAGTGGGCAGCTACAGTTATTTGTGATTTTATAAATGATTTAGAATTAATCAAAATTTTATTGTTATTTTGGTGCCTATTGCTTATTAACCTAGCTTAAGCCTCACTAATAAATCTGCACAATACGGTTTTCTCGCTTACTTATTTCTTATGCAATAAGGAATAATATATACTTAATCATATTTGTTATCGTAATGAAGGAAAATGTTTAAAATATCTACTTAAGTAAACATGTATAGGTATCTAGAATTTTTCGGAAATATCAGGGTTGTAAAAATAAAAATTCTCTATGTCCTTTCTATTGTTACATATTACATTACTTCAACGGCACGGGTGCAGAATTTTTATCTATCTTTTTAGAATAAATGATATCGTGACATTGAATTTAACTCTAACATCAAAATTATGGAAAAAAATGTAATATTGCAGAAACGAAAGCTTAAATCTGCAAAAAAATTATGAATTTTTTACTATATAGACCTAAGAATATCTCGATACGAAAAATTTGAAACTGCTGTATATTTTTACAATAAGTAGTTTGCATGAACTCCGAATATTAAGAAATCAAATTAACAATTAAAATGACATACACAGGTGCGATACTCTATATATCACAATATAACACTAAGCCGATATACAGAGAGATAAATTTATAATCTGCGAATGCGAGATTCCGGGTTATTTGTGACCAAATATAAAAATTCCATTTTAATCTTAATTTAAGAAACTTACCACCAGAGTGGCCTGCATGACATGAGAAAGTATACCTAACAAAATGTAATCATTTTAAATGATAAAACAAGAATATAAACATAAATTTAGAGTACATATTACATAAGATTCCACTAGAAAACTTTTCTGCCTAATATTGTAGAAAACCATTGCATTAGAATGACAGACACTACAAAGCGGCCTCGCACTGTTTCCCTTAAAGATGGCTCAGCTTATGCGGAAGGAGGTAACGTGAGTGCCGGTAACGTATTTCATCGATGTGCGCTGTATGCGCTCTCAAATTATAAATGAATATCATAGCTGTACGATTAGTTACAATTAAATTATGATATATATGAACATTAATTTAATTATTTAACTTTGTAAACATTGTCACAAATCAATATATTATTTCTAAGCAAATTGTAATGTATATTGTTTATTTTCAGTCTACGATTTTGTTGGTTTTTTTACGCCATTTCATAAATTCACAAACATAAAAATTTCGGAGCTACATATTATTTCTATCATAAGGGAAAACAGGGAATTTGGAACCGATCTGTTTATTCCGTTACCAAAGATTATTTCGAAGCCTGACTCTTGGGAACGAATATTCTAGAAATTTTTCCTGGACCTTTCTACATTTACGACATGGTTAAAAAAAATAGAAAAATCTCGCACGATATAGAACATTGTGATTGTTTTCAGCCACTTCTCGGAAGTCAGATTTGAACTGGATTAATGTGAACAGAGTTCAGTATTATACAACGCGACCAAGTCTCAGTTTATTTTTTGAACTTGATTCTAAATTAATCTCCAGCCATCTGCCTTTATACAACCGGCCCTTAGGCTCTTGGACTTGCTGTCATGGCAGCGCTAACAATAGATTCTATTTCGAGAACACGCGTACGTCCACCAATGCGTAATATATTAAACGTACGATGCTATAACATTAGGCCTATTGACTTGTAATTTGGAGCTCTTATGTACTCAAGGCAAAAACGACGTTTAACTGATGTTACACTTTCAAATTCTGTCGGTGCCTTGTAATAAAGGACATAGATATTTTTATTTCTTTCCTTCGTAAAGAGAATGATACGAAACTCCTGTCTTTAACATCATATTGAATCTGAAATAACTTTTGTATCACTACTGATGTAATTTTTATAGAGATTTTATTTTACATCATCCCAAACGGATCAGATTATATTGTCGAAAATTTCATTTTATAACAGCTAAAGAATATTAATGTGACATAATTCTCGATCTGTTGACGTAATAAGACATTAACTTGATTGAAACAACTTTATATTTTTTATTATTCAATACAATACCAATAATTTAAATAAAACGTCTATTGTAATAACATTACCTATATAAGATAGACACTGCTAGCTCTGTCGCTGCCCCTGCTGTAACTTCTTTACGGAATATGACAATGTTTTGAAGCTGTGTGGATTTGATTGCTTGTGCGATGGCTTCATGTGGTCTATTGTGGCTTGTATCATGGATGCGTCAATATCAGTATTACTACATGGTTTGTGTTGTCACGTTATGTTCTTATGTATATGTCACTGGCAAATCTCGTGAAGCTTGGGGATGAATTCACTGTATTATTTTGTACATCTACCGTAACAACGGAATAACACCGCATTACTAAGCTCGTTAATTCATTTGTAATAATGGTTTGTTTCACAATCTGGCGGTATAAAAATGTTCCATGCGAAATGTACGGTGCACTGTTCAAGAAAAGAACGATTTAACGACAATCGATTGAATATCGTTAAATTTGTATCAGCGATTCTTAAAGCAAATAGCTTTGCAAGTAGTTCCAGTAGCTGCATTGTTTTAAATATGTTTATTTAGTTACTCACATGTTATTTCAAATATGCTTCAATTGTGAAACAGGAAGTCTGAGAAAAAGTATATTCTTAGATTTCATTTTTTTAAATTGTAATCTGATTATTGGAAGAAGTCGTTAAGTAAATTACATCGTACGCAGACGTACGACCACTCACTGGCCGCCAACAGATTTTGATAGGTAGAGGTTAGAATGGGACCGATCTGCATAGGAACTCTCTGTATGTGCGTGTAAAATCATTGAAAATTAGAGATGGGGAAAAAATAACCGGTTATTTTCATACGGTTAACCGATTAATTACCGGTTTAATGTTAATAACCGGTTATTTCCCTCAATAATCGGACGACCGGTTATTTTTTAAAATACCCATCGAATCAAATGTATTTTAAGTCTATCTGATATTTAATGTCAGTCGAACATCGTTTACTTTTATTATTTTGTACTCTATGCAATCAATTTTGTATACAAATTGTCTCGTAGGTCATTCCTAGATAGGGTATGGGTTACTGCTTTACTTACTTCATCTGTCCATAGATGGCAAAATGAAATGAGATTTCGATTTAATATCAATAATCTATGTCTATCTCAATCACTGACTTTCTCTGATTGACTTATAATATATCTACGGGTATTGAAGCATTTCAAACGGCGAGAAATTTTGACGTCGATATTTATTGGTTATAGGGGAATAAATTGCCCGTCAAAATGTTTCATAATCAAGATTATTATTATTAAAAAATTATGCAATTTTTTCATTTTTTTATTTATCTTACTATGACTCTAATGTGAGTGAAGTAATTACCTAAATTCAATTTCATAACCTCTTAATATTTGTACTCATACGTCATTGATGACGTTCTTTCAACTATCTTCTGTTTGGTTTACAGTTTATTGCTAATTGTTATTTGATTTCTGTTGTAAATAACCTCTCAATTTGTTTCCAAGACTAATTTGCTGACTTTAAAATTCCGAATAAAAATAACCTGTTGTTTTTGATCGGCCAACCGTCTTCAGGTTAAATTAATTTTAAAATAACCGGTTAACCGATAACCGATAACCGGTTAAACCTCCCATCCCTATTGAAAACTTGAGGCAACTGTCTCAAGGATAAAAATTAATCTAGGAACAATCAGTAGTAGACGTTACTGGGTTTCAATGTTACGACCTCTCTATTTAATTAACCTTCACTGCAATTAAATATCGTTAATAAGAAACACACTGTGCTTCAGTGTTATAATTAATTAAAATTATTTTAAGAACAATATTGAAGATTTATATTAAATAAATAATCAAAATCATTTATGAAATATGAAGCATTCTTTATACAAAACTTGAATGAGACTAATTTCAGGATTAAATTTAGCATTCTTTCCTCATCAATTTCTTGGTTTACGTTCATAGAATGAAGTATTGGAACAAGTAAGTGGAAGTAACTTGCAACAAAACCAAAAGCAGTCCTATGTTTATCATATACAAACTTTTTCATTATTTCAGAACCTAATGCATTCCTAAAGTTGTTACCACATGTTATGAAACATTTTCCTTTTAATGAGTACCATTTTTTTTTTTTGGCTTTAAACGGAAGAGAAACCCGGAGGCTATCACCGAAGCCCGAGGCTTATTGTGCCTTAACAATCCTTTACGTGGGGATGGTAGCTTTTTAGTTAGATCCGCCGCTTTCTTGTAGCTATCCAGGTAAAAATGGATATTTTCATTTTTGTTGGAAGACTGGAACAGTAAAGCGATGGTAGTATGAGCACATACAAAGTTTGAATGAAGGACGTTTTTCGGAATATGGACTGAATTTTAAGTTAACTGAACCTTTGCAGATCAATAATAAATTGAGCATTGTATGGATTATATATGAAATGTTGAAATTACCTCTCATGAGGTACCAAAATGCTTCTCGACAAATTAGACGTGGGAAAGAAATAATAGATTTTGCCTAGGGTCTTCTCATTCAGGGACAGAGTTAATCTACAACACGGATCACCTACCTCTTCCTCCATATATCTTTAAAATATATACTACACTGCTCCACCGTTCAAGGTCAGATTTATACCAGCAAACTTTGAGTCCAGGGGCCATGGAGAACCACAAGTCCACCGAGAACGCCAGTAAGAACTGGGATAAATGCTTGTATTTGTACAGACCAGTCTATTGACTATAGAGTGGAAGAATGTATTGATTTAACGACTTCTTCTAATAATCTGGAGATTTGGTATAGCCTAAAATAATTTTGTTATAGATTTTCTTTTGAGTATCCTCCCTTTCACAAAGACAAATTACAAATGTTAATTTTTCTCTGGGTGCTGTTTGAAGCTGTAAAGTATGTTACAATTAATTTTAATAACTTTTGATTTTTTATCACTAGTCTATCTACTTCTATTAACATTCCAATTAATTTTTCAAACTGCTGTATATACAGGGTGTCTCCAAATTAGACCGACAAAATTAGGGAGCAGATAGATAACCTTCGTGAAAGCATATTTCATTAAGGAACCCATGGGCTGCAACACTTCGTTTCATTGCAAGAAGGCGGGAACGGATAATTACTCTTTTCAGTCCAAGAGGGGTGTGTTATTACTACTATCACCCAGTTTGTTTACGTCCGGAATCCAGTATTATTTGGTATTGATTACAGCACGTTGGTACGACCTCTTGTTATCCGTTTAGTAGACTACTTGTACTGCACTCATTCTATTGTAATGTTCAGTACAGTTTAATGCGTCGTTGGTTTCGTTTTTCTGTAAGTATTTTTTTTTTTTTTGGATTAACACACAGAATCATGTAACACAGAATCGCTTGTTATTTGCACATACCTACTTAATTTATCCCTACCTGTAATTCCTTCTTGCACTGAAACGAAGCGTCGCAACCCATGGGTTCTTTAACAAAATATGCTTCCACGAAGGTTATCTACCTCCTCCATAATTTTTCGATCTAATTTAGAGACACCGTGTATAAAACTCTGGTCTGAAATGTATTAGACGATATAAGATTCAAAATATTGATCAAATGAATATATTTAAGACTACTTGAACGTGAATGCATAGAAAAACCATTATAAATCTGTAAACAATCAAAGGTTTAGAGCTGTTCACACAAAATTCTACACTTAATTTGATATAATTTCTATGCAATGTAGTGGACCATTTAGAATATATTAAAGGTTAAGAGATCTCTTAGGAACACACATTTTATTTGCTCACTATCACATACTATATAAAAATATATTTTTAATTTGCGCAAATCTCAAAAATAAATCATTTACAAACAGCTTGATTATTTAATTTTTAGTTCTTAATAGACTTAAAATAGTTTCTTTGATTACAGTTTTTCTGCTTATTTATGTAGAATGTATTTTTTAATTTTATTGACACGATTATAATGAAATTCATACATCAATACCATAATTCTAGTCTACTTTTAACGCACCTCAGTTCTGAAAGTTTACACACAATTTCAGCTTTCCAACATAAATTGCTTTTGAGATATGTGCAATGAAACCAATTACCTAGACGTTGTTTCTCATACCTTAAAATATCCCTAAGTCACCCATTATAATGCGGTAAAAATTCTGTAAAATTACAGCTTCAAATTTTTGTGCATTTTCAATTTAAATAGTAGCAAATTTATAATGATTTTTATGCAATCACCTACAAAACGCATATGTCATAAAGACTTAATATTGTTTGAATTTGAAATAAAATATGAATAACCAGGTAAAGCCTTCAAGAAACTATATCAGTGGAAAAGTTCTTTGTTCATTTTTATGAAATTTACAATGTTAAAATATTAAAATATTGAAGGGAGGTTACTTCGCAGAAATCTTTGTATAAATAATGGAATGTATATTGATTTGATTTTAAAAGTGTGTGTAATATATAAGATCCAATCTATGTACAGTATATATTATAATTTTATGAGTAGCGTACAATTATTTAAGTTATGTATATTTTTATATGAGTTAGAAAAATATTTCAGAATATTTAAAATTAAATATAAGTTGTATTAATGTATGCAGGCAAGAATTTAAGAATCGTTGACAGAACTCATTTCCAACAAATTTTCGACCCTTTTGTGTATGAAAGCATTTAATAACCAAGTTTGTTCATCCGATATCCTAACCAATACGGATGTTGTGTCTGGAAATTATGTTCTCAGTTCAAAATACGAACACCTGTATGAAACAATATATTTTAGCTAATACAAATTCACATATTGTGTTTTAATTATAAATGTATTTGTAGATAAGGCTAAGCTCTTCGTGGAGTACCATTCCCTGTCAAAGTTTATCCTGACAGACGGACAAAAAGTGTGACTATTATGTTGCGGCAGTACGAAACTACTGTAGGCTCTTATTAAGACAAAATAAGAAATCATATTAACATGCTATCTTAGACAGATTCGAACTTGAAACTATGGTTTTACACATCGTAAATACTGCAGAGAAATTTTTCGTTGATAACCTTTGATTCCAGACTTTAATGGATTCTCCTAGTCGAGAAATATAATTTTTAAATGTATTATTTAGAAATTCTGTATAAGCTACGCGATAATATAAACAGGATTTACAGCAAAATCTTTTGGCAGGAGGAGCACGAAAATTGAGATTTGAACTACGAGTTCCATTTGCTAGCCCTAGACTATGATGGTGACCATTTTGAATTATATTTTCGAAGTGAGAATATCTGGAAAATGAAATTGATTTGTACGCAATATTAGGAACTTAATATGAATATTGTAGAAATTTCAAATTTTACATGTCCAAAAACCATAAAAATGTTACCTATAAGAACTTATTCCCATAATTCAGGAACAAGGATCTTTTACTTTCCGTAAAACTATGCGATGGAATGACGGTTTTTGTTCATTCCGTTTAAGTCATGTTAAAATTATTATTATATTCTAGAAACCTAGGCCTATATTGCCCTCATACAGATTTCAAAAAGCTAACGTGTATATTTTTTTTCGGTATGGGGAGGTATCCGAAAGCTAACACTGTACCCTCTAGTGGGCTTATTGTGCCTCACCACTTCTGTACTGGGAGGGTCGCGCTTTTCTAGATAACATGACTTCGGTATGTGGTGTCATCTATTGATTCAGCCTGCACGTCTTAAGGTTCTTTTTTTGTTTTACTTGGTTATTTAACGACGTTTGGGTGCGAATTAACGCTGGGAGGATGGGGACTTTCCCCCCCTGTTGGAAAGTTATCCCCCTCTCATAAATTCATATTAACATCCCTGCCAGGAATAACTTCTATCCCACCCCCTCACAAAATGTAATTGTTTTAATATGAGTATACTTTATAATATTGATTTATCATCACCAGCAATCTGACAACAATCAATAACTTAGGAATTACACATCTTATCTTAAACATGCTCATGGATATTATTATTATTATTATTATTATTATTATTATTATTATTATTATTATTATTATTATTATTACTATCAAGATGCAAGGCAAAAAACTGTGTGACCAAGCGTTGAGCTATATCGAATGAAGAAAATAATTTTATGTATGGTATTTTCTATCTAGAATTCTATCCCACCCTCATCAGAAATCTTAGTTTGCACCCTCAACAACGCTGTATCAAGTGCGAGGTTAGTTAGCGTCGATGGAATTGGTGATAACGAGATGATACTTCGCGAGATGAGGCCGAAGATTCGCCACAGATTACCTGACATTTGTCTTATGGATGGGGAAAACCTCGGAAAAACCCAACCAGGTAATCAGCCTAAGCGGCAATCGAACCTGCGCTCAAGCACAATTCCGGATCGGCAGGAAAGCGCCTTAGCCAACTGAGCTACGCCAGTGTCCTTAAGGTTCTGATGGAGTTCATTAGACTGTCCTTTGATTCCCCCGAAAACGAGCTAACCCACGACTGATGTCATAGGCATGCCACTCAGAATACTAAATCATGCAGCACTGTTTTGAATGAATATTTTGAAAAGAATATTGTGAATATTGAGATGGAGAGTGACTGTGGTATAACGGAGACATAGACGATTCGTGTAGATCTCTGAGGTACGGCAAACCATCACTAGAAGTGTGGTATACTGATATTATGGCTGGAGACACAGCCAGGCAGCATAATGGCACTCAACTCATTCCATCACGGTTGGGCAAAAAAAGCCTATTTGGACTGAAATATAAAGGGATTTCCCAAGTCTAGCCCCTGAGTATCCCTGTCTATACCTCGCACTCCTGTCTCTGTCGCATTAGCTGTTCGGTTATGATTAAATTAATCAAGAAGATCTTAGCACTATATTATTTTATATTTAATCTTTAACTAACCTTACCCATTAACATACTATTTTTTACAGTGTCATATTCCCTGGACATCAACAGCAAAATGGTTTCTCTGAATAAATAGCAAGTATGGGATTTTAAATTAGAGATGATGTCCCTAGAAATTGTAAAAAAAAAAAAAAACAAGTACATAAATCCATGGCGCTACAGCCCATGTAGAGCCAAGACCGACCAGCCGTCTGCTGGCATCACGTCCACATGCTGAAGCAGAGGTGGACGATCATCCAACCAGAATGGAGGTATCGTGTGGTTAGCACGATTATCCCCCCAGCCGTTATAGCTGGTTTGCGAAACCGGATTTTCGCTACCTATCGTAGCTCCCCAAGTACATCACGATGCTTGGTGGGCACCGGTCCTATGCAGTGGCCAAAATGTCATGAGAAAATTTCTTCCCCCATGAGGACTCGAACCAGCGCGCATTCCGTAACGCGAGTCCTAGGCAGGATGCCTTATACCACAATGCCACGGCGCGGGACCTCTAGAAATTATATCAAGGCAAAATATTTAGAGAATAAGTGATTGAAAACTCGTAAACATGTGAATAATTCCGTTAGCCTTATCTACAAATACATGATATAAGAATTTCCAGCCCTTTACAAATACATTCTAGATCCTTCACCATTCAAGTGCTGTAGGCGGGCAAAGATATTGAATCCACGAACTGAGCTATTGACGGACGTTAGTATACAAATATCTTGTACATACTTCAGGATATAATAATATTTACATTATTAGTGGTCTAAGGTGTTTACATTTGATATGAAACATTGCATTAATTATTATCTGCTGCTTTTAAACAAAACTTATGTCATTTCTATATGTCCCAATAGAGTTTTTATGAGTAAACGTTCAAATCGTTATTTTTGATCAATTTTCACAGTAAGAATTTACAGGTTAACTGTTATATCATCAGACATACTGTACATACATACATACATACATACATACATACATACATACATACATACATACATACATACATACATACATACATACATACATACTCCACTCGTCCCTAGCCAGCCCCCTCCGTACGTCTCCAGACGGCTTTCGGGGATTGCTATAGAATGATAACGAAATGGAGAAATGTTGACGGAATGATGTAGATACCTAATATGGGGAAACGGGAGAACCCCGAAAAAAGCCCCAACTGCGACCTTGTCCGCCGGAAGTGTAACTGTGGATTTTTCCCGACCTCACCGAAACTCGAACCCGGAAAGCCTGCGTAAAAGTCTGACAACTCAGCCACCGAAGGGAACGTTTAGAGTAGACTAATAACGGTTCATAATTTCAAATAGCCTACTCATCCGAGCGACGAGATGCATTATTTAAAAATATAAATTCTGTCAAATGAATCCAGCACTAGATCCTAGTACCTTTATTTCTGGATCTCTATGCAGTTTCCCGCCCTCAGCTTGTTTCGTGCGCGATTTTAGTCTATCAGGACAGCAAAGCTGACACGTAGTGCATCAAGGTCCAGTTTCACTACGCTCATGTGCAAGATACATTGGTTTGCAGTGGACTGTTACGAGTGAAGGGAACAAGAACATTTTTTTTTCAATACAATGGTGAGTAACCAAAGTCACAATATTTAATAATATTTGTGTTCTATTTTACAGATATTTTAATAACAAATGTTGTGTTTTATGTTATGGCGATTGTCCACAAGCATTTATTCTCGTTTAAAATTAACGGAACGGTGACCATTTCATGAACTAGATTTATAAACGAACATGTCATGTTCACAGTGATCTATTGAAAACAGTAATTTTCATCACAATTTTGTTTCAAACATTACTTCCAGTACCTTTTACACAAATTAGAATTTAAATCTGTTATTAGAATGTCATGGACGACATTAAGATATGTGGGTCATATGAGGAGACAAAGAGGAAGGCAGGAAATAGGAACGACTGGAGAATGCTGGGGTTGCAAAATCTACCCTTGGGCAGAACACTATGAATATTAATGTTTGAGTAGAATGTCGCAACAGTGAAAATGTGGCAGCATCAATGTTTATATGAGAATTCTTTTTAATTGAAAGGATAGAAAATTTTTCAGGCGATTTGATGAACGTAGGATTGAGAAGACGGTCTTGCATGTTTGTGAGACTTGCACATTTCACTTGAGGATCTCATCCATGTACACACCTAGACTTACGTTAATGCTACGTTAATTATTGTAGTCAATTGCCTGTCTTTTCGACTAGTACTGACTGGGGAGGGGGAGACCATTGTTGCTGCTACCCATCATCCAGGAGAGGTAGGTCGCGTGGCAGCCTGTAAACAACAGTGTGCGGCGTTGCAATCTCTTCTAGTGTGTTCCCGAAACAGATTTGTAATAGCCATAGGTACGCACCAAAAATGCAAAACAAAAACACAAAATGTAGTCCTACAAAACATTTAATTACCGTAATCCATTAACGAACATGCTGTAAAACTTACAATAGGGAGTTTTGCACTCCATCCATCTGTAATTTGTTAACGCTATACCGGTATTCACATTATTAGCGGTTATGATAGTGCAAGATTGATTGTTGCAGGAATACTGTCTTATAAAATTGCTATAGAACGTCGTGAGCACAGCTCGGATAACGTATTTCTATCGAACTAAGCCAATCACGTTGCAGGTCGGCTACATTTAAACGTGTGCGTCTTGTGATTCGCTGATGAAGATGTTAAGCATTTCCTAAGGCTGGATAAATACTTAATATAATCGCCCGCCATTTTGGCTCTTTCGTTGGCGTTGGCAGAATGCACAGGAGGACTTTATTTGCCGCTCAAGTATTTGCTGAATTACAGTGCGTTTGATTTATTATCATAGGAGCTACGACATGATAATGTTTAATGGTGTGGCAAATAGATCCGTCGTCGGGTAGCTCGGCAACGAAAGAACAAAAATGGGGAACGATACTACCTACCTAGACTTTATAGAGCAGGCCTGCACAAACAGCGCTCGACGAGCGCGCGCGCTCCTTCGGAGCGGGAGAGCTGTGTTTACCGCTCGCCGAAACGGAGAGGAAGATACGTCAGCATGACAGACTTGCTATAGGTAGAGGAGAGGGAAACGACCACTCAGTGGAGTGCAGTGTGTAGCTTATTCTCAGTAACTAGTTTCACGTTGCTTACCTACTGCTACAGTACAGTATGGAAGAATCTAAAAGACGGAACATAACATTTAACGATTTACAGCTCGAACTTATTGATCTTCAATGTGACCTAAGGGCTAAAGATCGTTTGAATAATACTACTAGCCTGGTTGAGTTTTACAGGACTAAACATTAGCAATAATATCCACGACTACACAGGCTGGCTGTGAAAATGATTGCTATGTTTGGCTCAACATTTATATTTGTGAGCAACTGTTTTCTATCAGCTTTAATAAAGGCAGGCATCGAACATCTGTAACTGATGTTTTATTATGATCAGTAGGCTATTCTTCCTTTCAGCTGCCAACATCATAAAACCTCGTTTTGATGTAGTGATAAATAAAAATATAACAAAATGATATTGTACATTTAAGTAGCTATAGAATTTCTATTACTTCTGTAAAATAAATATTTCTTTATTAATTAATAATAGTCCAAGATAGTTCTGCAAACACTGAATGGGAATTCATTTCATAAGCACTTGTAATGGTACTTCATTTTGTGTATATTTTATACGAGATCCGCCTCTTCTTCCAGTCCACCCTTATACAGAGCGCAGCTAATACTGTATCTGATTCCGCTCATGAGCTGTGAGCCGGCTCGGAGAGCGCAAACCTTGTGCAGGCCTGTTATAGAGCCTTGACTTCCAAAGACGTAAGCAAAGAGAATGAGTCACGCCGGGAATAACAGCGTCGCGACTATAAATATCTGTATGTGCGTTGTGGGGCATGGGGTAAAAAACTATAGGTGACTTGGCTTGACTTTACAATTGCTAGACACGGAACGGTAGACCTTTGCACCTTGACATAAAAAAGATAGACGATGATCTGATGCCGACAGCAGTACATTTAGTTCAAGACAACACATTATTATCTTTCATTGTCCAGTTCGGGAATAGAACCACAGATCACTGAGATCGGAAACGCATACACTATCGACAAAACTATGACTGTGGACCAATATTGCAATCTAAGCATTTACAAATTTTAAATTCTATTGAAATGCAACCGAAATAAAATTTATATCAGAAAAGAGTGTAGGCCCATTCAAGCTGCTTGAAGAACTGATTTATTTACAAGCTTTTTCTCAATGTACGAATAGCAGTGAGGAAAACACGGACACAATTAGAAAAGAGTATGTACTTAAAAATCCAGACCTCGAAAGTAGCGGAGTTTCATTTAATCACTTAAACAGCTGCATTTTACATTCAACATTTTAACAGAGCTACTTGTATAATGTTCTTTTCGCGGTGTATATATCAACCTCGAAATCTTGGTCAATGTTAGAGTTCTTCCCTTGAGATTCTGTAACGAGCTGTTTCTTTATGTGGCCGCAGCCCTCTCTCCTATCCTAATAAATTTAGCCATCTCTGTTCCTCTCCTTCTGACCGGCCATCTAACCGTCTTTACCTACCCTCCACCGCGGGAGCGCGTGATCGGAATTCAAGCAGACATAAAAATCTCTAGCACCAACAATCTTTACCATTTTATAGGGGAGCACACGAAGCTTTCAGAAACTTCTTGATAGATCTATTCAACTGCCAGATCATTCAATTCGCGTAGACGTATTTGATAGAATAATATTTTTATTGCAGGCCTTCCGTAACGGTTAAATTTCTCTCGTAGAATACACGGAGTAGAGAAGTTGAATTCCAAACATCTCTCTATTGTTCGAATCACTCTTCGTATATAACCGCTGTCATAAATGATAGCACTTCGTGACTCGTTTATTTCATTTTGAGCATCATAATTTCCCCTCGATGTTCCAGTTCTATAGTCAGCTTACCCTTAGGCCTTAAAAAATTTATTCATCTACAGAAGGAAAGAACGAAACTCCTTTCTGCATTACGACCACTAATTTTATTAATCTATTATGGCGGCCTATTTTGGGGTTATGGACTGACGAGATGAGAAGTCCCAGTGGGTGAATTTATCGTATGGAGATGTCATAGGGTTAAACTCAGTTTCTTAACGATCACCATATCGACATACGGACTCCTATACTACCGGTCCTGACGCAATATAATAATAATAATAATAATAATAATAATAATAATAATAATAATAATAATAATAATAATAACAATAATAATAATAATAATAGTAATTATTTATTTATTTAATCTGGTAGAGCTAAGGCCAGTAGGCCTTCTCTTCCGCCCAGCCAGACTGTAATTCTAATTGAATACAATTGAAGAGTCCACTGCAAGAATGATGGATGTCATTTGGAATACATTTTGCAGGAGAAGCAATTGAAAGGTTGAAATGCTTAGCGCTCAACGCTTAACTGTGATTTTCCGATCATTACTGGACAAAGACTATCAGTGTTAATGCTATATAACTCTGTATGTATATTCTATATGTCTTAAGCTATGCATTGACAGTCTTGGTCCATTTTCGACAAGAAAGTGCCATCCATCATTCTTGCAGTGGACTCTTCAATTGTTTACATAGTTATTACATTATAATTCGACACTTAAAAAAAAAAGTCGGTGAAA
Source organism: Periplaneta americana (assembly GCA_025594305.2). Taxonomy (NCBI): domain Eukaryota; kingdom Metazoa; phylum Arthropoda; class Insecta; order Blattodea; family Blattidae; genus Periplaneta; species Periplaneta americana. Next base: position 106,970,011 of record JAJSOF020000015.1, on the reverse strand, counting down.
TTAGGAAAAATTCTGAAAAAATTCTGCAGGTTACAGTTAGGGTACAAATGCAGGTATATTATACTATACTTCGAATCTCTGAACATACATATTATATCATAATCATGTATGACGTATGGTATAGAATACTATAGACTACTCTCAGGACTCAGGAGGTTAGAGAGTTTCCTTTTTGAACTGTTCAACGAAGATTTAGTCTTCCGCTTCGCGTCCATTGCATTACTGGCACAATGTGTGATCCTATTACACTTCTTCCCTCCAAACCAGATCTGTCAGATTTGTCCGGCCAAAATGCAATGTCTAGACCAGGCTTGCAGAACCCGTAAGTAGAGGAAATACAACGTCAGCCTCACTCCACTTCTATTGGGGATGATCAACTTCTGCATAGAGTTGTTCACATTCTTAGCGTGAGGAAGGTCAATCAGTGGCGGCACTGTAATTTTAAAAAAGAATTGTAATAGAGTAATTGTATTTATGATCTGTTATGACGTTTCAAAGTTTGTGATTATGCTAGTTTTCCTGTCGGTAGTTTCTTTGAGATTTCTTTGCACCTAGTGAGCTTTAGATTTTCCAAAACTTTTGTCCTATCACCAACGGAAACATAAATTTGTAGCATTTAAGTAATGAACCTTGAAAGTTAATATAAATGTTACTATTTATTTCAATACAAGTTGAACACAACGAATGATGTCCTTAATTTAACAGTATATAAATAAATAAATAATCGTTAATGAACTTACCCGAAAGATTGTCTATTCCATAATCCTTAATATGGGGTTTGTTGAAATGTCGTTCAAAATTGAAATGAGGAGTAGAAATAAATAGGATGAGACCCAGTAAATAAGCAATTTTTTCGTCTTATGCAACAACAAAATGATCATATTCCCATTTCCTTTGGAAGTACAGCAGAACATCGATTATCCGAATACCTATCAACAGAAACATCGGTTAACCGAAAGCGTTCCAGTCGGTAAATTTCAATTTGCGCGCGCGCCATTTAGAAGTTTCGCTAGCGCTGTTTGTGAGATTTAGGGGCAAAAAAAAAAGTCTCAGCTCTGAACCAAAAAAAAAAGTTTGGACTTCATTTTCTAAACTGTAGGCCTAATTTAATGGCCGTTTTGAACTTATCACACTAGATTAGTAAGTTTTCTGTGTTATTTGTAAGCCGTGTGATAGAAAATATATACTATATGTCCAGTTTTGTGTTTAATATCAGTGTTTCTTTGTTTCATACTGCTGCTATGACACCGGTACAATTTGTTTTCGTAAATGATCGGTTATCCGAAAAATCAGTTATCCGAACACCCACCTCCCCAATTGTTTCGAATAATCGATGCTCTACTGTAGTATTTCTTCACAGGTTTAGATTTTGCCATGTTCCAGTTCTCTTCAAACTGCAGTACGTGTATTGTATACCTGCCGCCGCGAGGATGAATGTTGATATAGCAGAGCGCAAGTAGAACGCTATGACCACACTGGTAGAAAATGTAGTGGGGTAGAAGGGGTACGAAAGCAGTCGCTCTGAGGAGCTACAGATCTGCAGGTCTGGTCTAGACCGAGCCTTAATAAATATGACATTTAATGGATTTTCTCCCGTGACACTGCTAAACCATTGATATTCCTCGAAGTAGTTTCCAGGCCTCATTCTTGAATGTGTAGCCGCGCATACGACGTGGAGTACCGGTTAACGACATGATTGTTTGTCCGTGAAATTAAGGCTGTAGTTTTGCTGGAGCAGCGGTAGACCTGTCTCCAGGCTATGGAGAGTTATGGAACACTGCCACCATTTTACAGCAGAGCGCCTTGCATAATTAATACATTCTACCGTCCGTATAATGAAATTGCCTACTTTTTTTTTCTCTCTCCCAGCCTTCACCCTTCTGGCGATGGTCTGCATATAACTTAGTTTTTGCCTTAGTCATATACGGTTCCCTTGATTCTTTATCTTTTAAAGTTCCAAATTATATTTGAACCCAAGCCACTGCAATGCCTGTTCATTTTAAAAGCTTCACAGGAATGAGCGTTATAGTGTGTTGGATTTATCCGACAAGTAACGAGTCTTTTTGTTTCAAGTGAGAGACAGTAATGGACTAAAACGTGGTAATGTTGCGGAAAAATTACAACACTACATTCATTAATAACACAAGGATAAACGCGTTCAAACGGATATTTTGTGAACATCACATCGTCGAAATCTGTATACGTAAATGAGCTTTTGCATCATTTGAAATTATTGAAGCCATTAAATGCACTTTTCAGAATGTTAACTGACATTTCACTTACTTAAAATGTTTCATAAATAAAGTTGTAAAATATCTGGACAATATTTTTCTCCCCTCCTCTCGTTTTGAAAGAGTTAAAATCCATCTAACGTAATCTACAGAAAATGTTATCTAGTTTTTCATCTTGACAATCCCTTCTGGCTGGTAACGATGTATTACTAAGGGTAAAAAGTTGAATCGACTCACTATACGTTTAATTCCTCCATCGGAAGAAATTAAAAACACGTGAATGTAGAGGAACGTTCAGTAGTATTGAGATTCTGCAGTGCTCGGCAAAAGTGACACAAGTCAGTTTCCACAAACCTTGTTTGATAATTTATTGACGACTTACGGAACATTTCCCATTAGAATAATTCATACAGAAAAAAATCAAATCGACATAAACTAGTGTAAGTTGTCAATAAATTATCAAAAAAGGTTTGTGGAAACTGACTTATGTCACTTTTCCCAAGTACTACAGAATATATAGTTCCAAATTAATACGAGCCACTACAATATCTGTTAATTTAAAAGCTATAGTAGGCACATATATGTATATATATATATATATATATATATATACGGAACATTTCCCATTAGAATAATTCATACAGAAAAAAATCAAATCGACATAAACTAGTGTAAGTTGTCAATAAATTATCAAAAAGGTTTGTGGAAACTGACTTATGTCACTTTTCCCAAGTACTACAGAATATATAGTTCCAAATTAATACGAGCCACTACAATATCTGTTAATTTAAAAAGCTATAGTAGGCACATATATGTATATATATATATATATATATATATATATATATATTAAATGTATTTTCTCTCTTTTCTCTTTCTTCTTTTTTTTGTTCTTGTGTGTTATTTATTGGTTTGAATTAAGTTACTTACTGTATTTAGTAAACTGTCCTTGTAAATTTTATGTTATATTATTCGCTAAGACCACACCGTACACGAGCCTGGCTCTTACGGTAGTGGCTAGAAACATTTTTGTTTTATAATTTTAATTCGTATACACTAGCTAGCTAGTTAAATAAATAAATAAAATTAAATTAATTACATATAAATTATATTATATAAAGGTAATTCAGAAGGAATAGTGGGTATAAATACTTTAGGGGTAGTGGAACGGGGCCCTCGTGGCTCTCCCCGCCGTAAACCGTTTCGATAAGGTTGATAATCTCCTACACTGGGGGTAAGAGGTTAATGGAATAAACACTTATAAATTAAATGTTTACTCGACAAAATTTATTGATAAAAACCAGGTAATGACAAATATAGACTATATCAAGAAACAACAATAAATGTATAAACGCCATCTATGAAAGAAGCTAGAAAATAAAACAAACTAGTCAGGGAAATAAGGAGAAGGAAGAAAAATAATGCAGGAAATACAAGGTGCCGGAAAACAAACGGCACAGTAGTAGTATGTACTATTCTTAGTAAAAATGTTCATATAAACATAGCCCAATTTTCAAAGAGGGTGGAGATATAACTGTTTGGATATTACCCATAACAAGCTTACAAGTGCCATATTCAGCAAGTGTAAAGATGCGCGACATTGTTACAAACACTTGTAATATTCACCAGCGTAAGAAAGCAACTGCAGTCACATGTTATTAACAGTGCTGCCCTCAGACGATCTCAGGAAGTTTTTTTGTATGTAGTCATTACAGTAAAACTCGTTAATCCGAACCCCGATAAGCCGGACTACGCTTAATCCGGAGAGGCAAAAAAAAAAAAAAAAAAAAAAAAAAAAAAAAAAAAACGATGAATTTGGAAAAATTAAATAACATTATTTTAAGACCTACTTTCATAAATTAGAACAATGGAATTACAATAATTACAATATTACACCTATAGTATTTTAAAATAAAGAAACTCCATCAAGTTTGCATTAAAGTAATTAAACTAGGCAAAGAAATATTATTATTGATTATACAAACAAAGGTTTAAAGTACAAGTAAAAGGAAAAACGAGAAAACTTGTTTTGTTGCTGTAAACGGGTTTTCTACTATTCTTTTAAGTTATTTCAGTTCAACCGGTCTTCCGTTAAACCGGTCAACTTATCTCCTCAATTAGTTCGGATTAACAAGGTTTTACTGTAGTTCCTATCTGTCGTACACAGAAACAATGTGAAAGAAAATTGAAGCATTCGGAATGAGACATATGTAACATGTAAGAAATAACCATTTCTGTTGTTTCTGAGGTTATTGCTTACCTCACAAATGTTATTTAGGCCTACATACAGTGTAGTAATTGTAATATTGCAAGCAAGTTTTCAAGCGCTGCTTAGTATCTTGCGATCTTGCAGGTACGTTAAGGAGGTGGGGGGAAGACGATAGATTTGTCTTGTCCTCAGGTTCGAGTTTACATCTTCCATTAATGGTTTAATCCTGTCGTCTTAGCTTTAGTAATAGCTTTTATTTTTACTTGGTTATTTAAGACACTGTATCAACTACGAAGTTATCTAGCGTCGATGGAATTGATGATAATGAGATGATGTTATGGTTACATGGAATGATACAAAGGATTATTACGCTTTTTCGTCTTACTGTGAAGAAAAGTTTTGGAAAGTCCTAACCAGGTAATCCAATCCAATCCAATGAAAATAGGGGAAATTAGAGGAGAAAATTTAAAAGTTACGCGAGAACGCGACCTTGTAAGGAAATTGGGACAGAGAGGTGTATACAGAGTGATTCAGAAGTTCTGCGACATAGACAAACTCCGTTATTAGTACAGATGCTGCGAAATTATTGGCTTTTCCGCTAGTTCTAGCGGATTTTAGACTACATATTATTTAACGGACATAGTTGACATGCAGAGTTTAACGGTTACTTAAGTTCTGCAGTGCAAGAAAAATTTTCTTCACATTGATAGCGTAATAATTCAGAGGAATATAATTCCTGACTGTCGGTTATCCTGAACTTGTATTGGCAACACTGCTAATTATCGTCATCATTCGTAATTTATCCAGTACACTAAGGTGATTGCGATAACGTAAATGCCCCCTTTAAGGACAAAACATGTGGTAACAGGACATTTTCCGTTTTCATTGAGGATCGTGCCTGTGAACAATCTTAACGGTGCATTCTACGTTGAAAATTATTCAAATACGTTAGATTCAAAACTACACATATCCAACAACCTTTCCTTTTCCATTTTTCGCTATTTGCATTAAAACCTGAGTTTGTCTATGTCGGGAGACTTTTGAATCACCCTGTATAAGAGCTCCAAATCTGTTGTCAATTTGTCTTACTCCAATTTTCGCTGGTATACTGAAGAAACAGTCCACACCTGTGGAGTAACGGTCAGCGCGTCTGGCCGCGAAACCAGGTGGCCCGGGTTCGAATCTCGGTCGGGGCAAGTTACCTGGTTGAGGTTTTTCCCGGGGTTTTCCCCCAACCCAATACGAGCAAATGCTGGGTAACTTTCGGTGCTGGACCTCGGACTCCTTTCACTGGCATTATCACCTTCATTTCATTCAGACGCTAAATAACCTGAGATGTTGATACAGCGTCGTAATATAACCCAATAAAATAACAAAAAAATTGAAGAAACAGAACATTTTTTTATGGAAAAGCCGAAAATAGACGTAACCTAATAGCTACCAAATGAGATGAGAAGAAACACGACAGAGCAGAAGCATGTCAGAATCTCCAAAGATGCTAAAAATCTGCACATCGAGTCGGACACTGCAGTCCTCGTAAAAGAAGGGATCCCAACCCTTTCTCTGTACGAATGACGAGTAAAGTAGTCCTACAGTACCGAAGACAAAATGCGAAAGTCAAAACTCCGAATTCAGAAAACTTTAATTTGCTGAAGTGCCGAAATTTGTATGGAGGGAGATGTAGGTCCGTGTCACATATATTTTAGGACTTATTCCGACATTTGTCTTTCATCAGTCCAAGGGAGATTTAAACCCACGACCGAGCATAGCATGAATGCGTCCCTTGTACTAAGTTATTGGCTAGTCGCTTGAACACAAACTTGAAGGCTTGGAGAAATAAAGTTTCTTATTTCACGTCGTTATGTATGCATCTAAATTAATAATACATTGGTTTCTAACCTTCGTGTAAGCATTACATTTAACTTTTAATTTATCAACAGTAATCTCACTAGAGGTTTTGATTTATCTAGAGAAAATCAAAACTCGAGTGGGATTTAATTGACTATTACACGATTAGAAGAAATTATATAAAGATTATAAGTAACAAAGTACTCGAATACAATAAAATATTAATTGACTTACGAAAATAAACCTGTCTTCAAATGTATTATTGCACCATTACGCTAGATGGCAGTTGTGCCAACTATGGAATCTTCATTGAACTCTGTAGACGGTTACTAGACAAGAAGGCTTTGTTGATTCAGTTTCATTTTTATTAAGACAGTTGCATTCCACTTCAATTATCCGAATCCCAGTAATCAACGTCACTTGACAGATGATTTTCAATAAATCTTAATATTAAACAATCTCTGATACGTGACTATCCATAATATCATATAGCAGAAGCTATAACATAACCTAACTAATATACATAAGTGTTAGAAAAGTTTTAATTAACGACGACGACATAAAAAATAAACATGAATAATTTTAAAAGGAATAATTATTGAATGTACAATTTTCAAATTTGAATGTGGTTGGTGGTCCAATTGATATTATATTGGACGTGTGCGTAATAGAAGTGGAACTCGTTGATTCAGGCCTACATGGTGTATTCAACTTATTCAGGATTTCAGAATGAATAATTTTAAAAGGAATAATTATTAAATGTACAATTTTCAAATTTGAATGTGATTGGTGGTTCAATTGATGTTATATTGGACGTGTGCGTAATAGAAGTGGAACTCGTTGATTTAGGCCTACATGGTGTATTCAACCTATTCAGGATTTCCGAATGGTGCTCTTCATTTATTTGTAAATCAGATTTCAGAAGATGCATAGGTATGATCAGTGATTTTTATTAATTATTGTTCTTGAATGCCAATGCGAGTCATATTTGAAACTGCTGTGCATCGACTGGAGTGGTTTGTAATTTTATATATATTTTGACGTCCAGACCAGCACAGTTTCAAATGTTGGCAAACAAAGAAACAAATGCTAGGGACGCGATAAAATTAAACAAATGCTAGGGACGCGATAAAATTGTGCGATAAGCAGCCATGATTGGTTGAAATACGTCCTTTCGTACCGTTTTATTGGTCAAAAGTAGTATGACGTAGTAAGAGTGTAATGAATGAATGAATGAATGAAATAGCCTTTGGATTTCCCGTGAAGGGCTATGGCCTCCTAAAAGGGGAGCTCTTTAGAGATCATGCGGTGAGCTAATCCGCATGACTGTAGATTCTGTTCTATATAAGTTTTGTTCGTCGTTTGTGTGTGTACACTTGCACTCTCACTCGATACTGGCAAACTGTAGCGATCTCCATTCTTCTCGGTTCTTGGCTGTTCTGGACCACAGGGGTCCAGCTAGGCTCTTGAAGAAGTCCGCCCATCTGGTCCCAGGTCTTCCTCGGTTTCGCCTCCCGATGCGTGGATCCCACGTGGTGGAAATATGCGCCCATCTGCAGCCTTGGAGTCTCGACACGTGGCCTCCCCATTTCCATTTCAGGCGTTCCCCTTGGTGTAATAGTCACTGTAAATTAACAAGTGGCATACTCATTGTGTTCTTTGGCACAACTTTTGTTCAGACGAATGGTGTAAATATAATAAAGCTGAAGCAGCTGGAACTTTACATAAATTTACCCATAAGAACTCTTTATGTTATGTTGACTATAAAGCCAGTTTATAGAGATTTGGAAAATCCAGATCCATTGAAGAAGTGTCTGACAGGGAAAACACAAAATGTGAATGAGTCATTCAACAATGTAGTGTGGACAAGAGTACCTAAAAATGTATTTGTGAGGTCCCACACATTGAAGTTTGGCGTGTATGATGCTGTCATGACATTTAATGATGGTAATGCTGGCAGACTGAGAGTTTTGGAAGAGTTGGGCGGGAAGGCTGGCTGGAATACGCGGGTCATACTGGAGGAACTAGACAAGGAGCGAGTCGACAAGGCAGAGCTACAAGCCCAAAAAGTGTCCAAGGAGGCAAGATCATTGAGGATGAGGAAGAGGATGCACTTGGACAATGCAGAAGATGATGAAGACTACAGTGCTGGAGGGTTTTAGCTGTTGTTTCTATTAAAAAGTGAGTTTTTGTTTAAATTAATTTTTAATTGCAATTTCTGAAAAACTTATTTTTTCAGACAAATAAACCATTTTCTCAGGAACTATAAAAGATTGGCTCTTGATTTTTTCACAGTTCATTTATAATATCCTTCTGATACCATACCTCTAGAATGGTAGATATAGCTTGTATATTTTGGCGTAAAATTAAAAAAAAAGTTAAGGAAAAAAATGTAAAAAGAATAATACAACAGAAAAACAATTCTATCCTAACTCCTAGCATACATATGTAGTTCAATGAAACTAGAGGAATAAGTTCATAAAGGATATATAAGTGACCTGCAAAAGTTTTATTAAGTTGCATGAAGTAGTTCTTGAGAAAATTGGTCATAAAGTTAGCAAATTTAACATTATCGAGATAGGCCATTCATACTCCCCTTAAAGAAAACAAGATATCGGGAAATGCCAACGCGCAGCCCGTCAAAAAGCAACATCGTGAATCGGTAAGAATTGCGGTAACTTAGGTTTGACTCGTCGTAAACTTGCCTCCTATTTTCCTTATTTAATCTATATGAAGTATCTGTAGCCCATATTAATTTACCATTAATTAGTATATTCTGGAATATCCTCATAAACAACTTATTTTTTAACTATCGACATTACGAAATCGGGTAACAGCCTTAAACTTAATCATTAGCGATAAAAAAGTCGAAAGTTGAAAGAAGATCAAAGAAAAGAAAAGGAAGAAATGAAAAGGAGAAAAGGAAATCGGCAATGGATGTAATGGAAAAGTTAGGTCACTAATACCTTCTAATCCCATACGCGAGTCGCTAACCTCCTGATGAAAAGAACGACGCCGTGGAACCCAAGAGAAACACTATTTCAGTTTCCGCACAAATAGATAAAAAACAGTAAGTAGCTTTTATCAAAAAGCTTTTCACGGAGAAGAGTTTCGACGTGGTTTTATTGTTCATTGTGTTGCTTGAGTGTATTATTTTTCAAAGTGTTCCTTTAAGCTGAATGAACACAGGATTTCCGTTCGCAAGAGCCCTCAACATGCGATATTCTTACATCAGAACAAGTCTTCTGAGTAAGACTTCTCGAGTTAATACTGCAAAACAAAGGACGACCGCAAAGCAAAAATTTCAGTGACAATGTTTCACATCATCTTCCTCTTAGCCCATATACCTATTGGATAGTACATAATTGGTAATTCTCCCTGTATCGTGAATTTTTAACTAGAGTGTCAAAGAAGCGATCATACGATAATAATAATAATAATAATAATAATAATAATAATAATAATAATAATAATAATAATAATAATAAAACTAGCTAAAAGTATCGATTAAGGCAAAAAGAGTGAAATATTTGGAGAGAAGCTACCTGTAATGTCTTTCTTTGCTACAAATCTGACATTGTGCTGGGAAACGAACTGTAACTCGAATAATTTTGAGGGAAAAATTGTTCCGGAGCCGGGTATCGAACCCGGGACCTTTGGTTTAACGTACCAACGCTCTACCACTGAGCTACCCGGGAACTCTAACCGACACCGATCCTTATTCAAATCAACTTTACAGGGAGTTATACCTGAAATCTTGATTTGCATAATACACGTCACTGTTCGTTAACAGAAAACCACAATTTAAGTCACACAGAGTTAGTGTGCACTCGAAGTTGGTTGCTTGACGGTTGTCAGCCCACTTTGAGGTCTGTGGATATAGAGGGAAGAATTGGATCGGTGTCGGTTAGAGTTCCCGGGTAGCTCAGTGGTAGAGCGTTGGTACGTTAAACCAAAGGTCCCGGGTTCGATACCCGGCTCCGGAACAATTTTTCCCTCAAAATTATTCAAATCAACTTTACAGGGAGTTATACCTGAAATCTTGATTTGAACTGTAACTCGTTTGGTAAGCATCATTTACCTAACTAAACTGCGATATACTGTAGCTTGTGTGGAGCTTTACAAATTTTTTCCTGACTATTACACTCTTACTACGTCATATTACTTTTGACCAATAAAACGGTACGAAAGGACGTATTTCAACCAATCATGGCTGCTTATCGCACAATTTTATCGCGTCCCTAGCATTTGTTTAATTTTATCGCGTCCCTAGCATTTGTTAAATTTTATCGCGTCCCTAGCATTTGTTTCTTTGTTTGCCAACATTTGAAACTGCGCTGGTCTGGACGTCAAAAATATAAATAAAATTACAAACCACTCCAGTCGATGCACAGCAGTTTCAAATATGACTCGCATTGGCATTCAAGAACAAGAATTAATAAAAATCACTGATAATACCTATGCATCTCCTGAAATCCGATTTACAAATAAATGAAGAGCACCATTCGGAAATCCTGAATAAGTTGAATACGCCATGTAGGCCTAAATCAACGAGTTCCACTTCTATTACGTCCAATATAACATCAATTGAACCACCAACCACATTCAAATTTGAAAACTGTACATTCAATAATTATTCCTTTTAAAATTATTCATGTTTATTTTTTATGTCATCGTCGTTAATTAAAACTTTTCTAACATTCGTGTATATTAGTTAGGTTATGTTATAGCTTCTGCTTTGAGAGGATAAAAAGAACTTCTGCTGTATGATATTATGGATAGTCACGTATCCGAGATTGTTTAATATTAAGATTTATTGAATAGTAATCATTACAGTGTCTGTATAGACACTACTGCCATTTAGCATGCATCTAGCGTAATATTTGTAATGTTGAGATGGTACAATAATACATTTGAAGACAGTTGTATTTTAGTAAGTCAATTAATATTTTATTGTGTTGGAGTACTTCGTTACTTCTAATTTTTATATACTTTCTTCTAATCGTGTAATAGTCAATTAAATCCCACTCGAGTTTTGATTTTCTCTAGATAAATCAAAACGTCTAGTGAGATTACTGTTGATAAAAAATTATAGGCCTACGTCTATTTTCTACACAAAAAAAAATCTAAAAAAGAAGTTCACAACTTTGCGCGTTTACTTGGCGTAAATAATTCAGATCTTTCTGACATTGAGAATTATTATTGCTGTTTGATTTTCTTTCTCTTATTTTAATTTTATTCAAAAGACAAAAATAATGCATTTTCTATGAACCGAAAGAATAAAATGCATTTTCTACATTGCATACAAACGCCATTCTTTACAATTGTGAAAGTGAGATACTTCAATTCATTTGTACATTTTGCGATAAGTATAATAAGTAATAATAAGTATATGTAATTAATTTTGAAACTCATGCAGTACACATACAAACAATAGGAATTACATCTTATATTTGAAGTAAATGTTACATTCATAAGTCTGGGCACTAAATCATAGACTGAAATGTGGCATAAGCCTACATTCATTTGTTATAGGCGTATACCTATATTTAGAAATGTCTCTTTCGAAACCATGTACCTCTACAAAAACGAAAGTTTCCAAGTTCGTGAGCAAGCAGAGAACTGAACATTCCTCAACCAACGGTACAGAGTTCTGAAATGAGGAAAACTATTGTATAACATAAAACGGCATTATACTACATGTTACTGATGAAACATTAAAAGGTTAAGTGTTGGAACTTCTACCCGGACTGTTCAAAATTTAAACTTTCGTCTGTCCAGGAACGTTGAAATTGTGTTTCTATCTTTGTAGTTTGGAAGAAATAAATATTTGAAATCTGCTCCTTCTTTTTGAATAGCCCTGTATTACGAGGAACACGGTTGTATAACATAAAATGGCATTATACTACATATCACTCATGAAACATTAAAATGTTAAGTATTATTATTATTATTATTATTATTATTATTATTATTATTGGGGAGGCCGAGACGTAGGTGGGAAGATAATATTAAACTAGATTTGAGGGAGGTGGGATATGATGGTAGAACCTGGATTAATCTTGCTCAGGATAGGGACCAATGGCGAGCTTATGTGAGGGCGGCAATGAACCTCCGGGTTCCTTAAAAGCCAGTAAATAAATATTATTGTTATTATTATTATTATTATTATTATTATTATTATTATTATTATTATTATCTCTGTACGTCAAACGTTTTTGAGCAGATGTACGAATAATGCGGTTAGATCTTCAATTTAAACTCACAGATTTACTATGTGATGTTAAATGAAAGCTAGATGTAAGGACTTGACAAATATTGAACTTTCAAATCTTTGCCAAAAAATAAATATCTGAACCTTTTTTCTTTCCCTTGCTCTGTTGCAGCCATGTTCGCTACAACTTACGTTTGTGAAAAATTATTTTCAACAATGAAAATATTAAAAACCAAATTTAGATCACGACTGACAGACAAATACCTTCGTGATGAACTAGACTGGCAGTAAGTGACGTAATTCCTGATTTTGAAATTATGTCTCAGATACATTCTGGAGACAGTTAATTTTAGGTTGTGATAATGAGTCCTATGTTTTCTTATTCATTTTTAGCTTCGTTACACGTACTAAACATTAGTTTGTAACCTTATACTGTATAAAATTATATTTAAGTGCTTAACGTAAGGAAAATGAAAATCCGTTAATAAGTCAGACAGTTGCTTCACTTCCCCTTCGGGTGTCCGCCTCCCTCCATAAGTAATATGCATGTTGCAGGTGGCTCTGCGCACGATCACATTTTCGCCACGGCTGATCTAGAGCAGCGTTTCTCAAACTGTGGTCCTCGAGTTCTGTCCTTGTGGTCCTTAAAAAAAGACAGAAGAAAAAATAAAATTCAAACGAATTGCGTATCACACTATAGCTGAAAATCTCAGACTTTGGAAATTACACATGGCAATCGCCTTTCACTTTTTCTTCCAGTACTAATATTTTATGAACTTTCTTAACCTATCCGTTTACCCAGTTCCCACTCTACTCTCAACAACAAAAGAGGGATTTAAAGCACTATGAACGTGGTGTCTCTCGCCATCTTTTCCGTGGATATCTGGTGCTGAGCCTGTAACCCAGCCAGGGACCACCCGAATTCATAACAGAGGACCAAAGTACCGAACCTTTTCATGTATTGATGACTTTCTTAATAGTTTTGCCGACACCCAGTCTGCGTATTGAAATGGCATGTACTATACATCGTACACCAAAAACAGAATGTGCCAAATTGCATCTTTACTTGTTGAAAATCGGGCACGTTTCTGCATTAATTTTTTTATTTGTTTTTCCAGATGACGATATAAAAATTTTTATAGACTCCGCCTGTTTTAAAATCCGACAGGTTTACTTTTTACATTTGCGTCTTTCGTCTCTTAAGTGTCGTTTCAATTTCACGGCTTTCATATACTCGTTTGAAAGCACTTCGTAACAAACAACACACCGAGGTTTTGTTCACTCTCATTGCCACGCCAAGCAAATCCAAGTTCCAAATAACTCTTGTCATATTTACGGAAGTATTTTTTTCTTTGAATAGCTACTAGTAGGACTTGATAATTCTTTAATGGCACTATCATTAATATATTTCTTCACACACAGCTTATGAATTATTAGCACTGCTTAAATGAAGTGTATCATCATGTTCCTTTCTTTTCAAAGATCCGGATCGAAGCCAGTTTTCCATTATATTTATAATGGGCACTATTTAAATTTGTAATTTAAATATGTATTATATTGATTAAGACTGGTTGAGTGGAAGAGAAGGCCTTATGACCTTAACTCTGCCAGCTAAAATAAAACCTTATTATTATTATTATTATTATTATTATTATTATTATTATTATTATTATTATTATTTAACAGTGACATGGACAACTACTAGCGTGTACCACATAAGAAGGATTTCAAACAACTAACTGCTAACAGGCAAGCGATGAATCAACAATGCACAGAATTTGTTATAAGTTACTTGTGATTGGCTACAAGAAATATAATTACAGAAGTATTATAATTAATTAATTCTATTTTAAAATATAAGTATACTGGTATTAAAATATACTACAAAAATGATAAATTTGCTTTCGAAGGGAACAAGAGTAAGGTTGTCCGCGGAACTGATCTGACTTAAAAAAGTGGTCCCCATTTCAAAAAAGTTTGAGAAACGCTGATGTAGAGGATTACCGTAATTTAATTCACGTAATGCCTTTCAAATAATAGTTCAAGAAAAATAAACTGCAAATGAAGTTTTCACGATGGGCAAGTATTTGCCAGCTATTTGACATAAAAAACTTTAAATTCTCATTGCACTTTCATATCCCAAAACTGATTTTACCAGTAGCCCTGTCTTTACATATTCTGGGTAGCGGTAACTTAAGTCGTATCTTTTTGGATTTGAAACTGGTAATGTAGACAGACTTGCAGCTCCACAAATAGTTTCACCAATTGCTTTTCTGAATAGGCTATACAAATATTTATTTCAAAAGTATTTTATTTTGTCTTCCTTGTTTATGAAACCACCTATTACTCTTGTAATAATGTCAGCTCTCTTGCGTTTAATGTATTTTGTAATAAATAACAAGCACGGGACTGTAGAACATTGCATCAAAGTGCCAGAAGAAGCGATGAAACGCCGTTATGGCGAATTAGTCCGCAAATTAAAGGTCGAGCGAGCACTTCACTTGTTGCAATAGCTTGCAGCGGATCGTTATTGAAGCTTTCTGGCCGGCCCGACGCGTTCATGTGTGCCGGCTGCTCATATCGATCTCACTGCCTCGATTTACGGCTTTCTTTTTACTTCTCTTCAAAACTCCGTATGAAATTCCTTTATCCGTTCGCGTTTATGTGTTATTCAAGCGACTTTGCTTTCTTACAGCTGCAATAAAAACTTTTAATGAAAACCCCTACTTCGTTGTGCTATGAATCTAAGCATATGTTTCTGAAACAATAATCAAGTTCAAATTACTCGTCTGTGGAATTAACAGCGTTTCAAGGCAAAAATATAAGGAACGTTACAGAAGTTAATGACAAGGAAACGTTAATAAAAATAGTAAAACTTAAACAAATACAGGGTGAGTGAGGAGGAAAGGTACATGGTGTGAGGAGTTATTATGTTGTTGATTCTGAACAAAAAAGTTCACATGAATTCAATTCAGCATATTCAATGGAGTAGGAGGGGGAAGGAGGGAAACTGCATGTATGCTAACGTAAATTATAGCTATGTTGAAAAACATTGGTCACACATCTGCACTCCATGGGCAATCACAGTTTTTACACTCACTGCTATCCAAACACTCGTACCTAACACAATTCAGTCTTGTCTTATGACTCTTTCACTTACAATAAAATAAACTACAATGTCTTTATTGGTTCGATTATGGTACTAATGATTTTCCAATAGTTATTATTAGGGAGCGGATTTTTATGTGCTAAAAATTTTAAATATGTTTATTTTTATGTGCTAAAAAGTATGAAAATATTTGCTAAAATAAAATATATATATATATATATATATATATATTTTAAATATGACAAAAATACCTTACTCAGCTTGGAAAAAAAATGTTACTAGGTACTCACCAACCACACTTGAGTGCTAGTAGTTGGCCGAGAATTGCAGTGAACAACAAAGACCCTCTCCAAATTCTCCATCACAAATGCATGCCGATTATCTCCGAACAACGACTTATACTGTGAAAACGATCTTTCCACATCACAGGACGTCGGACGTGCATATTTAAAGAGAGGAATGTCACAAACACAAACACCGTCAATTTCACCTACAGGTACTGTACCTCCAATACTTGAGCAATTTTACACATTTTTTATATCCACTATTTTTCCCAAACACATTCTGGAATTTGTCCCTTAGTACTTGTACTTCTGAACCTGGTAGCGAGTCTAGTTTAATTTTCACTGCACGCACTTCCCTGTTTCAGACAACAGGTTTTTGGATGTTTCGAATTTTTTTTTTATGGTGTCACACAAAAAGCTTAGATTTGCTAATAGGAAAGCCAAATCGTTTTTTTTAAAAACAACCATCTTTCAGTATATCTTGAAGGATATCGATTGATGAAGCCCGATAACAGGGAATCACAACAAGACGTATTGCCTTACTTGATAGACATGAGCGAGAGGCGAGAGATTTGTTTAAATTAAATAATGTTCATACCCGAGCTCTTATCTGTTGTGTTTCACAAACAAAGCATGGAATGAAATCATATTCAGCAACAATAAACATTCCTAATTATGTGTTCCAAGATCTCTCCTCCTTGTCCATGTTAATTTATTCTCTAATAATAACATTGATATGCTGCCTAGCAGTTCTCAGAACTTGAGGCGATACTATTACAAAAATGGATCACGGATACACCACACAGCGCTTAGAAACTCTAAGCAACCAAGAAATTCTTAAAAAGATAACATACTTCTGAGTGACATAATTGATTTAGTTTTAAAATGTTTAAAAGTTCTTGTAAAAAAATTATTTAAGTAAAAAAACTCTAAGATTTATGTGTTTATAATAGATTTCCTGAAAATATGTATTTACATAATTTAAACTTGAAACTTCATGTTCGGAATTTTTAACTTTGTTAATTGTGTTTTATCACACGCAAAAATAATATTTAATTACATAGAAATCCGCTCCATAGTTATTATACTACGCACTTGCATAAGAAAAATTAATTAACTTCACACGATATGTACAGCGACTAACACATACACCCCCCTTTTTTATAAGTAGACTACAGTAGAACCTCTATTATCCGTGGTAATGAAGGGGATGGACTGCATGGTTAATCGAAAAATCAGATAATCCGTATTATAAAATATTTTCTTAAATTAAGGGAATAATACTTATACTGTCGTAATTTTCTCTGTGGTCCTATGTTTAATATGCAAGGCAGTTCGGAAATTCACTTATTCAAGTTTGCTTGTCAAGGGGCAAGGAAACTCCTTGCAATGGTTGTCAGCAAAATGATACCAATAGTAGAGGTCTCATATTGTAGATTTACACACTTTATCTTTGTTTTTTTTTTAATTAAATCGCGCATAGTTTTAACACCAATCTCGTATTCTGTTGCGAGATGAGCCATAGTTTCTGTTTTTCCAAACTGCTTAATTATTATTTGCATTTTTGTCGATACTTAGCACAACACGTTTTCTTCTGACATTGTGGACTACATTTTATAAAGAAGTTGAATAAACCCAATTGAAGGGTACACGGGAATAACGAACAATGTCCATTCAGAATAATTTTGAGATAAATGAAGTTTAAAGTTTGAGGACTTGAAATGTTTAGTTTATTGTTAACTTATTTTTATTTTTTATCACACAAGAATGTACCATTATAAAGCAAATATGTGACAAAATATTGTTTTGATTTTATGAATTACAACAATGCAAAACTGCAAAAAGTCTAGTTTGCTACGTTTTATAAACGGGAAGAACGAACAATGTCACAATTTAATTGAATATTTGTTGGGAATAGAATCAGGCATAATATTTTCAAACAATGTAGCACATGTTTACTTTCGTGTAGGGTATCCTTTTTAAAGGTTATAAATATTGTTGACCCATTATAAATATTTTTATCTTTGAGTGTTCATTGTTCCAAACAATTATTGAAAAACAAATCTACAAACTAATCTAATTGCACTGAATTTTCCATTGTGAATGAATAGATTGAACTATAAAATCGTCTCATTCACTGTTATTGACTTCTTGTGACTCGTCATTGGTGGGAGAAAGACTGAAATATTCTCTAGCAGTTGGAGAACAAACATTTTTCAAAATTTGTAATTCCTTGTACATTGCCTTGTAGCTGTTTACAATTTACAATGATGAATGGTTTGGTTTCCTCCTAGAATTCGCAATCTCTTGCCTTCTGTCATCGGGTACTTCACATCTTGCTCTCTGATTGACAAGTCCCATGTTTTTGTCACATTCCATGTACGAGTGACCTCGAGTGGGAAATGTGATCCACTGAGCATCAAACCTCTTCTTAGTATGTACTACATAATGACAAAATCTAAATACCGTAAAGTTCCTATTTTGTCCGGAACAAGACTCGTAGAAGATACGGAGTTCACCAACGCAGCTTGGTACAATATTCATACAGTGGTGCTATAACATAGAGCAAACTTCCTCAGAGCCTTTACTTTAAATATTTTGGTCATACATGTCTTCCTGTTGACAGCGTATGTATGTTACAAGAATAAAAGGGCAGCTGTTGACGATAATAGCCCTCAATAGTTGAAAAGTTTGGAACTGGTAATTCTTTTGGAAATCCATGCAGATAGCCTCTTTATACTCTGACTTCCTGGATTTTAGACGTGCAGTCTGTTTTACTTCATAGAACTTATGTCCTTTTCTCTTGTGTAATTCATTCTTTCAAATCAAATTTGATTCTCCTTCTCAAAATTATCTAATTTACTTGCATCTTTTTCATTGGAAATTTCTGATTTAATGTATGAAATGTCAGCTAATGTTGTATTTAGTGACAAAAATTACTCTGTATTGCTCGTAAGACACAGGGTTCACAAGAAATTTTCTAAGTGTAACTTAAGCAGCTTAGAAATATTCAAGTGCTCTGGAAGATACTACCTTCGGCTATCGTGACGAGATTAGTGGACTTTCTGACCTCTAAGTGACTGAATGTGCTGACAAATTTTAGATAAAATCTCTCCTTTCATTTGGTGAGCCCTGTTTCCATGCTTAACTCTTGTTTCTGTTTGGGCTTTTCTAGTAGTAGCCAATGACGTTTTCAAAGTGACTAAACGTCTGCCTGTTACTCCATGTAGAGCAATTGCTTTATAAACGGGAACATCAGTATTTTGCCCATCTTTGTTTATTCGCATTATATATATATATATATATATATTATATATATATATATATATATAAGAAAAATTACGAAAATCAGCTTCGGCTTGTGTTTTTCTGGATCTTCTTCTTTGCACAGGAAGTACTGAAAGGTGAGCATTTTGAGTGTCATATGATGCTAATTCATTGAAATGTTTAATAAGATCGCTTCTTTCACTTTGACTTATTTTCTGAAAACACGGAAAACGAGAATATTTACAGTCTTCTCCCATTATATAACTCTTAGCACGAATTTTTTTATGCATCTGTAACACGTCCTGTAACTTTTCTCTTCCTTGAATTTACAGAACATGAAATGGGTCCGGTTAATTAATTTTCTCTAACGTCAGACATTATAAAAATAAACTGCACTAACCACAAACACTACAATATGTACCATAAAAGTATAATCAAGGAAATAATCAATACCCTACCACAGACATCTGAACACTGGAATAGTACAGCTGTTTGTATTATGCTCACAAGTAGTTCTAATGAAAATTAATAGAATTTATTGTCACATGGAATAACAGCTAAACATCATACAGTCATTTAATAATATTATTATTGTATAATACAGATCGTATTGGCATATGTAAAAAAAAAAACTAACCAGCAATGTGCTATGACTCTAAGATCAAGTTTGTAAAAGCTGTCTGCATTAGTTTCTGTGTTTAAAATGGACATGGTTCGTTCTTTCTTGGGATGGATGTGACATTGTTCATTCTTCCAAAGTAAACAGAAACTTTAACGCAGAATACAGAGGGCAATTTTCGTTCTTACATAAAACCAATGCAACCACATGAAAGTACTCCCCTTCTACTATCAGATGGCACTATTAACTCAATTTCGATTTTTGATGGACATTGTTCGTTATTCCCGTGTACCCTTCAATTGTGTAAGTATAAAGGCAAGTAATAATACTATTATATACGTGCTAATATAACGTAAAGTAGTACTTCAAATGTTTCTGTAGGAAAAAAAAAAGAAGAAAAAGAAAAGCGGGGGACATTCGGATAATCCGCCAATCGGGTAATAGGATGACTGATAATCGGGGTTCTACTGTATCAACTGGACTTGCCTGGTTTACTGCGCAGAATGTTATGAACGGCCAAGCTATCAAAACGCAACAGTACGACTACTCGTTTAAGTTTATGCTTAAACTAATTCACTAACGGAGCGTAAGATTCCATTGAATTTCAAAGAATTTGAGCCATCTATCACTGCAATATTTTCCATTTTATACTGTCACTTGTTGCTTATGGTTCACAATTTTATTATTTCCTCCTTTTTTTTTGCTGCGTGAGTATTTAGAAGGCAATTTAAATTATAGCGTGTCCATACAAATTAATGAGAGACACCATTAACTAATTATGAATAAACTCAGAAGTAATCAATCAACATCAATTTTCTCAGCATCATGTATACACGATAAATTTTAATATTATAGAATGCCACTTTCATAATTGTACATTTAATTAAATTTCCATTGTTTTAAACTTAATTGCATTTATAATAAAAATTAATATTTGCATTATTCCGTTGTTTCTGTCATTCATGTGTAGTAGTTCAGAGCAGTTAACGATAGATGGCTCTGGTCGTATTTGTAAACTGTTGTAAACGAATATTTTCATTCATTCTTTACGAATACATTAATCCGTGACAGCGAATGAAGTATGTTGCGATATAAGTGAGTCAAATATATAAGCCTAATTAATTTGACGATTTCAGAAGGCTATATTTTCACCAATATTGAACATAAATGCATGATCTTACCACCATTTGAAAGAGGGAAGTTTGAAGTTTTATACTGATCTTAGATCCACTCGATGTGAGCCCCACGTGTAATACGGCAGACGTCCAGGCGGTGATCCCATTCTTGCAAAACCCCTCAAGCATGTCTTGTGTGACGTTCCTGATTGCTGTGTTAATGCGCCTTCTCAATTCAGCCAACGTCGCTAGAAGTGGAGGTACCTGTACTTGACGAAACCTCACAGAAAGAAATCACACACTTTGAAATCCGGTGAACGGGGGTCATGTGCAGAAGGTGCTGTCTGTATCCGTTGCACGACCAATCCATCGACCTAGTAAGTGTTGATTTAGGTACCTCCAGACCTCCATATGCGAATGTGGAGGGGCTCCGTCTTGCTGGAAAATGAACCCCTGTTTCTCCTCGTCCGTGAGTTGTGGCATTAGCCGATTTTCCTAAACGCGGAGAGGAAGATAGAAAATAGAAAAGACTGGACAATGCTGGGTTTGCAGTGAAAGACCTGACCTTGGCAGAAAACTATGAATGAATTTGGCTCTCACATTACAGAAAAACAAAATTTACTTTTATTCGGAAAGAAACGAAACCGGACAGAAATTCATATCATATAATTTTGTTTCAAATGTTACTTCCTTTAAATGTGTCGTTTGTATTGTTACATTCGACGTATAAAATCATATTAACTGCTTAATTCAAATTAAATACATATGAATCTGTCCATAATAAAAAAAATTGTTGATCTCCAATCATATAGAAAGAATACAGAATTAGAGATTATATAAAAACTAGTCCACACCTGTGAAGTAACAGTTAGCGCGTCTGGCCGCGAAACCAGGTGGCCCGGGTTCGATTTCCGGTCGGGGCAAGTTACCTAGTTGTGGTTTTTCTGGGGTTTTCCATCAACCCAATATGAGCAAATGCTGGGTAACTTTCGGTGCTGGACCCCGGACTCATTTCACTGGCATTATCACCTTCATCTCATTCAGACGCCAAAGAACGTAAGATGTTAATAAAGAGCCGTAAAATAACCTACTAAAATCAAATAAAATAAATATAAAAACTATTATTTTTGCTAACAAAGAGAGCAAAATCATACATTTCTGTGTTTAATAAATTTGATATAAAGAAATTAACAATGTCAGTAATATGTAATACTTTTACGGATAAACATACATCTGACACAGAAATATTTCTTTATTGTGATAGAAAATTGTTACGGAAACTGGAGACTGTTGCTATCCTTTACTCTCGAAAGAGCTGAATTATACTTTTAAACAATCTCCCTCGGCTAATAAGTATGTAAATTTTATAATTAGGGAGGTGCTAGATTAAAAAAATTGACAATATAAAATAAGAATTAACTTTGTAGAGTGCAGTAACAAGCAACCCATGGGGGTTGAATCATGTACGTACGGATGGGGGGGGGGTAGGTTCATGGGAAAGTTGGGGTCTACAGACTAGTGGGGCGGCACCAGAGGGGGCAAGGGACTAAAAACTCATTACCCGCCTGCTACGCCTGCCCCTGACAGTAGAACAATTACCGTCCACTCTCTGACTGTCCCTTGTTTTCTCTCTTACAATTTCACCTGTAGTTGCGCTACTCTCACGCTACAATGACGGCAAGGTATGCTTCGGACACTGGTGCGTTAGTTCCGCCATTTTCGGCAGCGTGTAGGAACCACAAGACATTTAAATTAGTAGTGTCTCTGTGGGAAAAAATCTAAATAGGACGCAACAAGAAACTGGCTATATTTCATAGTTAAACTTTCTTTAAGATCACAAAAACAATCTCTTTAAAATCAAAAGTTACTCAAATGGGTTGTGATCGACATGATATTAAGCAACCGTTCAAGACAAACACAGGAAAGGCTAAAGGCCAGCGCACACCGGACGCTATAGGCTACTACAGTGCATCAAGGAAGTCTTTCCGAACTAAGACAGCGGAGTGAATGCGCTAGCAACTGCAGTTATGTTGGTACTAGTTGGAACTTACGCTAGGAACAAAACTTAAAGTGTGTACTCACCACAATCATAACAGATGCTGGAAGTGTTTTCCTCGTTCTTGAAGGCACATTTCGACTCTTTTACACTCATTTGGAAACACTTTCGCTAATATTTCTTGCGTAATTGACTGCACATAATTAATTATATTCGGAATATGTATGGTAAGACTTTCCTGTGTTAAATTTCAACGTACCTCGTTTACATGTTTCGACCTATTTATGGGTCATCTTCAGAACTGGTCGTTGTTGGTCTTGGCGCCACTTGTTCTGTTTCCTGTGAGAGTGTGTTCCTGTGGTATAGTTTAGAGTCAAAGAGTGTGTGTGTTTTGAAGTTGAAGTGTGTGTTGAGAATTTTGTTGGGATGTGTTTTTGTGTGTCTGTATATTTCATATTGTTCTTGTGTGTTTAGTTTCTGGCTTTTTGGTTGGATGTGTAATATTCCCTTGTCTTGTTGATATCTCTGTGGGTGTGGTTAGCATTAGTGATGTGTTCTGCATATGTGGAAGTGTTTTGTAATTTTGTTATGGCTGTGACGTATTCTTTGTAACGTGTTTGAAACGATCTGCTTGTCTGTCCTATGTAGAAGTTGTTGCAGGTGTTACATTTGAGTTTGTATACGCCTGTGTGGTTGTATTTGTTTCTTTGTTTGTGTTGTTTGTGCGTTGAGATGTTTTTGTAGAGTGTTATTTGTTCTGTATGCGATGTTGTAATTTAATTTCTTGAATGAGGTTGCAATTTTGTATGTGTTTTTGTTTTCGTATGTTAGTGTGATGTATTTTTTGTGTTCTTGTGTTTGTGATGTATTCTTATGTTTTTTTGTGATTATGTTTTGTCTTACGTATTATGTTGTCTATTATGTTAGAGTTGTATCCGTTTTCTTGTTTTCTTCTTCTTCTTCTTCTTCTTCTTATATTCGTCGTAAGTTCATCGATTGTTTTAGGATTATTACCATATACCGCAGATTTTGCAGCTCCCCAATGGGTAATCTTTTCGCAATCACTTTATTTTAATTCATGAATCACTGTAATTTTTCAGGGGTACCATTGAAGTTCGCTTCTTACAGCCTTATGTGCTGTCCACTTAAAGATTCCGACCTCTTGTGCTAATTTGCGCGTTGATTTTTTAGGACTTCGCAAAATTATATCCGAGATTTCATGTCTTTAAAATTGTAGGCCTGCCACTTCTTGGTGTATCAACAACTGACTCGGTTCCACGGAATTTATTGATCACATCACGCACAGTAACGCGATTTGGACACCTGAAATTAGGAAAACGCATACTAAATTGTTTCATATTTTCCGTAAAACGTATTCCACCAAAAACGCTCTTCCTTCAATAGAAAAAATTGTCACCAGTAGGGCTAGTCTTTAGCCACCATTCACTCACAATTAGACTACAGTACGACCCGTCTGCCCTCAAATGATACGGTTACAGCTAAACAACACCTATTAAGGATGTGGCAATGACCCTGCCTGGATGATGCTACCAACATAATTGCAGTTGCGAGCGCATACACTACACGTTTCCAGTGCGGAGAGACTTCTCTGACGTAGTGTATAGGTATAGCGTTATGGTTTTGTGCGATATTATAGCTAGCTATAAAATACGAACATGCGCACACTTACTTACTTACTTACTTACTTACTTATAAATGGCTTTTAAGGAACCCGAAGGTTCATTGCCGCCCTCACATAAGCCCGCCATCGGTCCCTATCCTGTGCAAGATTAATCCAGTCTCTAACATCATATCCCACCTCCCTCAAATCCAATTTAATATTATCTTCCCATCTACGTCTCGGCCTCCCAAAGGTCTTTTTCCCTCCGGTCTCCCAACTAACACTCTATATGCATTTCTGGATTCGCCCATACGTGCTACATGTCCTGCCCATTTCAAACGTCTGGATTTAATGTTCCTAATTATGTCAGGTGAAGAATACAATGCGTGCAGTTCTACGTTGTGTAACTTTCTCCATTCTCCTGTAACTTTATCCCGCTTAACCCCAAATATTTTCCTAAGAACCTTATTCTCAAACACCCTTAACCTATGTTCCTCTCTCAGAGTGAGAGTCCAAGTTTCACAACCATACAGAACAACCGGTAATATAACTGTTTTATAAATTCTAACTTTCAGATTTTTTGACAGCAGACTAGATGATAAAACCTTCTCAACCGAATAATAACACGCATTTCCCATATTTATTCTGCGTTTAATTTCCTCCCGAGTGTCATTTATATTTGTTACTGTTGCTCCAAGATATTTGAATTTCATGCGCACACTAGAAGCTATAATAATGATTCATCAGAGACATTTTCCGCAAGATGGCCAAGAGGATGAATTCAGAGGGATTGTTATTATTTGCATTGGCTTTAAAACAGAAGCCGAAAAACTGGATCCATGAAATTACTAATCTTTGGGAGGAACTCGGATAATTCCATCATTTACATCACTACCTAGAAAATGTTTAGAAAAAGTTTCAACAACACTTTCTTTTAACAAAATCATTTCCCCATTTCTGTTCTATTTCAAATGGATTTGAATATTCTTATCGCATTGAAACTTTCATGAAAACGTGGACTCACAAAGACCTGAGTTTCAAGTTCGATACACCTAAAAAGTGAGGTTGGATCGTATTCAATACGGATTGAATTTCATGCAAACTCAGCAGCCCGGAGCCCCAGGCCCTTCCCTAAGGTGAAATAAGGGAGAGGTGGAAAGTATTGGTGCAATGATAGAAGGAAAGGGAGTATCCCAAGAAAACCCTCTGCAACGTCTGTTTTGTCCGACACAAATTCCATCACGACTTGGCCGAGGGTCGAACGCGGGCTATCTGAATGGAAGGCCAGCGCGGCAGTACTGTAGCCACAGACGCGGAAACTCTTGTCCATTATATGTCCATTGTTTTATGCGCGGAAAGTGGTAACGAAAGCAATAACAAGAGAAAATGTTATTTTTTGTTTGTGTGTTTAGGATTGTTAATATGGATTATTCCAAATATAAAAAATCAGCAAGAGGAAAAGGAATTGGTTGGGTCACTGGCTGAGAAGAAACTGCCTACTGAAGGATGCACTGGAAAGAATGATAAACGGAAGAAGAGTTCGGAGTAGAAGAAGATATCAGGTCATAGACGACATTAAGATATATGGATCATATGAGGAAACGAAGAGGAAGGCAGAAAATAGGAAATGTTGTAGAAAACTGGATTTGCAGTGAAAGACCTGCTCTTGGGCAGAAAACTAAATTAATTAATGAATAAGAATTTCATGGAATTTGTGTCTGATACAACGATGATGGCAAAGTTTGATCCATCTCCAGAAATAACCTATCCTAAAATCTGATTCTTTTTCCATAATCTCCATTATATAAGCCTATGCGTTCTTCAAATCTGTATTTCCAAGTCATTTCAAGGCTCCACCTGAATACAGATTTTATTCCGTAATGCAGGACATTGGTTGGTAGATCAGTTACCTAACTTAAAATTTGATCTCATTTAATGAGTACATGTAGACCTATATGTTTGTATGGATAGGTGGATTACAATTGACCTACGCGTACAAGAGCACTGAGATGAGTCCCATTTTGTTACCTTAAGGGGGGGGAAGTACACCATTGATCTGCAAAAATTAGTAAAATTCATTTTTTTATCTCGGCAATTATAAAAGCTAAATGAACAAAACTTTCCATACTTATATGTATGTATGTATGTATGTATGTATGTATGTATGTATGTATGTATGTATGTATGTATGTATGTATGTATGTATGTATGTATGTATGTATGTATGTATGTATGTATGTATGTATGTATGTATGTATGTATCACATCGGATTTATAAAATAAAATAAAACCATCTGTCCTTTAATAATGATGACTACAAGGATCCAAAAAACAAATACATATATAAAAGTATACAATGAAACAATGGAAATACATACAATAAATTTCAAAAGAAAATTAAAGTAAATCATATTACTTGAAATAGAGATGAAGTTGCAAAATTTGGACTGAGTCATTTAGAATTTCTCTAAGGATTTTCTCAACATTGTAAAATGTGAATCCCTTTGGTTTTAAAAGGTTATAGGTGTATTTGGAGATGGTACCACAAACTCCAAAAAGAAGTCCGTATACTGACCAACGATCAGCCATGATGTTATAATGCTTGCTAAAATAACGAATGCAAGGTTCATAGAAGATTATTTTTTCATGATCAGTAAGTTTTGGCTGTTGTGCATCTCTTTCAAACCTGATAGTCGGATCTAGTATAAATTGTTCCTGTGTTCTTTTTTCTGTCAATGACAACAATATCTACTTGTCTTGTTGAATCATCTTCCGAGATACAATGCACTTCTTCATGGACTTCTAATTCTTGTTGTCCTAGGATGTCCTTACACTGTGATGGTGGTTGTTCTGCAGTAACTGAGTCTTTCGGCAGAAATGCAACACATGTCCTAATAAGATACATACATTACGCTTTATAAAAGACTATTCACAATATTAAAATAGGTAATATCTGTAAAAATAATGTCAAATTTGCGTAAGTTTTTTTTAAACATAGAGCTTTACATAATAAAATACAGCCTACAGTTAATTAACTATCTGCATTATTCTTTTACTGAACTGGTTTAAAGAGCTACATCAACAGTATAGTCTAGGATCTTTTACCTATTCCTTAAAAAAATATACATATTTTTTAATCGTTACCTTCAATATTACATTTTCTAAAAGTTTGATTACCACTAAGAAAAATAATATGTTGTGAGCTAATTGCGGGTGACTCGCATATTATGCATTAAATTTGGCAGGTCTGTAATCTAATCACAGAATGATGGCAACGAACTTACAGCTTATTACTCTCCCTTGGCCTCACGGTAAGACAGGGGATTTCGCTTCATCGACAATAGAC
Organism: Periplaneta americana; assembly: GCA_025594305.2. Lineage (NCBI taxonomy): Eukaryota > Metazoa > Arthropoda > Insecta > Blattodea > Blattidae > Periplaneta > Periplaneta americana. Next base: position 106,942,152 of record JAJSOF020000015.1, on the reverse strand, counting down.
GTATTTACATTGCGGTTCTTTCTGGCCGGGGACAGCCAATACGCTTGACCTCCGCGGAGACACTACAAACCAATCGCAAGTCATGAAACAAATAACCCAGTCCCATGAAATGAAAAGAAATCTCCTCCACGTTGGGGATTGTACCACGGACCATTGGGTTGGGAAGCTCGTACGATATCCACAGAGCCACATCGGCTGCATTGTTAGCTTAAGATAAAATGCAGTTGCTACAATTAAATGTTCAGTAACACTAACATTTTTATGTACTAAAAACTGAAACAAGGGTTCGTTAACGTTAGTTTCATATGTAGGGAAGCGAAACATCCGCTGATGATTAGTCTGTGTGTAAGTAAATTACACAGCTGGAAGGTCGTGTGCAATATTAGTTGTCCGTACTGGAATTAGCCTACATGTGCAGCCAGCGTGGGAATAGAGAGCAGTTGAGACCGTCCCAACTTGGCTTGTACTCTCAAAATGGACATGCATTCTTTGCATACTTTGCATTTAAAACTTAGGTTGTTCTGAAATAAACATTTTGCTATGAATTTTCCGCTGGTTGCTTGTTCAACACCAGACTTTAGTCCCACAACACTCTAGTAACAGAGCACGGGTCTGGATTATATTCAGTTCACAAATTTTAGAACTTACTTTCAACTTTTAAGTTTCGCAAACTTAAATATACGTCTTTTATGCCTGAAGAGAATTCATTTCTTCTTGACATGCCAGCAAAATGAGTCCGGAAGTCCAACACCGAAAGTCATCTAACATTTACTCTTAAAGGATTGAGAGAAAACCTGGAAAAAAACCTCAATCGGATAACTCGTCCCAACCAGGATTTGAACCCGTGCCCGCTCGTTTCATGGTTAGGCATGCTAACCGTTATTTCACAGCGGTGGACCCGTAATTTGGTATTTTTGGCGAAATGCGTAGGAGGAATTACCAATTAATTATCATAACACTTTTACTAGGCATGTAGGCTTTCACGACCCGTTTCTATATGATTAAGGTTTTCCGGGTTGAGATTCCGTGGTCTACTGATGTTTCTTCTACCAGACGTTTCGTCTGCTACTGCGGCAGACATCATCAGTGATTAGGCTTCCTTGGTCGAAAATGTTCTCCTTGGTGCATCAGGAAACCTACCCACTGATGATGCGTGCCGCAATAGCAGACGAAACGTCTGGTAGAAATAACACCAGTAGACCACGGGATCTCAGCCCGGAAAACCTGCATCACACTTTTCTTACTATTACTGCTAATGCATCTACTAATAACTTTTAATCTTCCTCAACTTGATGAGGTTGCCAAAGACAAAGAAAGTTAAACAGAACATTTAAGATGACATTAAAAATGTCGCACAAAAAATTTGTTTACAATAAACTAAAATTTACAGTAGATAATATTTCATATAATGAAAATTGCAGTAAAATTAAAAATACGGATAAAAATATATAATAAGAAAATTCAACTGTAAATTTGAATAGAAATACAAGTGTCGCCGTAAAACCTCCAGAGAACCCTTCAAAGCTATCATAGAAATGCCCTTACTGTTAGTGGTATGACGCCTGTTAATATTATAGTTGTTACGACTATTACTGTTAGCGCTGTTGCGAGTACTACTGTTAGTGCTGTTATAACTATAGTAATAGTAATAATAATAATAATAATAATAATAATAATAATAATAATAATAATAATAATAATGGTTTATTTTAACTGGCAGAGTTAAGGCCATTCGGCCTTCTCTTCCACTCAACCAGTGCGAAACAAAAATACAAAATTACTATATTGCCAAGGAGCAAAACAATAAAATAAAATACAATACAATACAATACATAACAATTCTTTTACCTTCCCAACATTCCAATGAAATAATTATGTACTAATAATAACATTAATAATAATAATCATACCTAAATATAATTAAATCATTAAACTCGATTATGATTATAATTACAACTACGATTTGTCTGCATCAGTAAGAAATTGTTTAGCTTTGTCTTGAAAGTAGTTATTGTCTGGCAGCCCCTAATCTTCTGAGGTAGAGAATTCCATTCACGAGGGACGGAGACAGTGAAAGAGGATGAATAGTGGGATGTTCTGTGGGGAGGAATTGCTAGGATTTGGCTCTCTTGTGACCTGGTGTTTAGATTGTGATTGCAGGATAAGTAGTTAAACCGGAAACGAAGATAATTTGAAGTAGGATTGTGGAGAACTCAAAACAGAAGAGAAAGCGAATGAAGTGATCTACAGTTATTGAGTCGCAGCCAGGATAAATATTTGAACGAAGGTGTAATATGGTCAAATTTGCGAGCATTGCTGATGAATCTGACACACATATTGTGCACACGCTGTAGCTTGTTCGAAAGTTCAGTTGTCAAATCTGTAAGTATTATGTCGCAATAGTTAAACAGTGGTAATACGAGGGTTTGCACTAAAGTCTGTTTTAATTTTGGCGGGAGGAAGTTTCTGAGCGGGTTAAGAGAATGTATGGTATAGCATACTCTCTTGGATATTTCCTTTATTTGGCATTCCCAATTTAAATTTTCGTCTAAGTAAACGCCAAGGTTTCTGACGACGGAATGGTACGGAATAGTGGCATTATTTACTGTAACGATTGGGATATGTCTGTTGTTCATTGTGTTCAGTAGTCGCTTATGTCAATTACTATAACTTGTGACTTACTAGCATTTAACCTAAGTCCGAACTTATTCGTCCATGAAGAAATTTGATTCAAGTTACGATTAAGTCTGCCAATAGTTGCATCAATTTCGTCTGGTCGGGAATGTATATAGAGTTGTAAGTCATCTGCGTAAATGAGATACCTGCAGTAGTGTAAGTTTTTAGTCACGTCATTTATGTAAATGGAGAAAAGCAGTGGTCCAAGCACTGTACCTTGAGGTATTCCTACTTTAGTGTATCGTCAAGGGGAAAACCGATTTTGTACTGAGACATATTATTGACGATCACGAAGATAAGAGTCCAGCCAATTAATGCAGCTGTCAGATAAATATAACGTTCTAAGTCTTGCAAGTAGTAGGTCAAGATCAACTGAGTCGAATGCTTTACTGAAGTCAAGTAGAGTTAGTATGGTCGCCTCGCCTCTGTCCATTGCTTCTCGCATGTCTTCGGTCACTTTGAGTAGGGCAGTTGTTGTACTGTGTTCTGTTAGTGCTGTTACGACTATTACTGTTAGCGCTGTTACGACTATTACTGTTAGTGCTTTTATGACTATTACTGTTAGTGCTGTTATGACTATTACTGTTAGCGCTGTTACGACTACTACTGTTAGTGCTGTTACGACTATTATTGTTGGTGTTATGACTATTACTGTTAGTGCTGTTACGACTATTACTGTCAGCGCTGTTACGACTATTATTGTTGGTGTTATGATTATTACTGTTAGTGCTGTTACGACTATTACTCTTGATGCTGTTACGACTATTACTGTTGATACTATTACGACTATTACTGTTAGTGCTGTTACGACTAGGCCTACTACTGTTAGCACTGTTACGACTACTACTGTTAGTACTGTTACGACTATTACTGTTAGTGCTGTATTGACTATTACTGTTAGTGCTTTTACGACTATTACTGTTGGTGCTGTTACGACTATTACTGTTTGTGCTGTTACGACTATTACTGTTGGCGCTGTTACAACTATTACTGTTGTTGCTGTTACGACTATTACTGTTGGTGCTGTTACGACTATTACTGTTGGCGCTGGTACAACTATTACTGTTGGTGCTGTTACGACTATTAATGTTGGTGCTGTTACGACTATTACTGTTGGCGCTGGTACAACTATTACTATTGGTGCTGTTACGACTATTAATGTTGGTGCTGTTACGACTATTACTGTTGGCGCTGTTACGACTATTAATGTTGATGCTGTTACGACTATTACTGTTGGCGCTGGTACAACTATTACTATTGGTGCTGTACGACTATTACTGTTGGTGCTGTTACGACTATTACTGTTGGTGCTGTACGACTATTACTGTTGGTGCTGTTACGACTATTACTATTGGCGCTGGTACAACTATTACTGTTGGTGCTGTACGACTATTACTGTTGACGCTGGTACAACTATTACTGTTGGTGCTGTACGACTATTACTGTTGGTGCTGTTACGACTATTACTGTTGGCGCTGTTACGACTATTACTGTTGGCGCTGTTACGACTATTACTGTTGGCGCTGTTACGACTATTACTGTGGTGCTGTACGACTATTACTGTTGGCGCTGTTACGACTATTACTGTTTGTGCTGTTACGACTATTACTGTTGGCGCTGTTACGACTATTACTGTTGGTGCTGGTACGACTATTACTGTTGGTGCTGTTACGACTATTACTGTTGGCGCTGTTACAACTATTACTGTTATTGCTGTTACGACTATTACTGTTGGCGCTGGTATACAACAATTACTGTTGGTGCTGTTACGACTATTACTGTTGGTGCTTTTACGACTATTACTATTGGCGCTGGTACAACTATTATTGTTGGTGCTGTTACGACTATTACTGTTGGCGCTGGTACAACTATTACTGTTGGTGTTGTTACGACTATTATTGTTCGTGGTATTACAATTATTACTGTTGGTGCTATTACGACTATTACTGTTGGTGCTGTTACGACTATTACTGTTGGTGTTGTTACGACTATTACTGTTGGTGCTGTTACGACTATTACTGTTGGTGCTGTTACGACTATTACTGTTGGTGCTTTTACGACTATTACTGTTGGTGTTGTTACGACTATTACTGTTGGTGCTATTACGACTATTACTGTTGGTGCTGTTACGACTATTACTGTTGGTTTTGTTACGACTATTACTGTTGGTGCTGTTACGACTATTACTGTTGGTTCTGTTACGACTATTACTGTTGGTGCTGTTACGACTATTACTGTTGGTTCTGTTACGACTATTACTGTTGGTGCTGTTACGACCATTACTGTTGGTGCTGTTACGACTATTACTGTTGGTGCTTTTACGACTATTACTGTTGGTGCTGTTACGACCATTACTGTTGGTGCTGTTACGACTATTACTGTTGGTGCTGTTGACCATTACTGTTGGTGCTTTTACGACTATTACTGTTGGTGCTGTTACGACCATTACTGTTGGTGGTGCTGTTACGACTATTACTGTTGGTGCTGTTACGACGACCATTACTGTTGGTGCTGTTTTACGACCATTACTGTTGGTGCTGTTACGACATTGTTACTGTTGGTGCCGTTACGACCATTACTGTTGGTGCTGTTACGACTATTACTGTTGGTGCTTTTACGACTATTACTGTTGGTGCTGTTACGACCATTACTGTTGGTGCTGTTACGACTATTACTGTTGGTGCTGTTACGACTATTACTGTTGGTGCTGTTACGACTATTACTGTTGGTGCTGTTACGACCATTACTGTTGGTGCTGTTACGACTATTACTGTTGGTGCTGTTACGACTATTACTGTTGGTGCTGTTACGACCATTACTGTTGGTGCTGTTACGACTATTACTGTTGGTGCTGTTACGACTATTACTGTTGGTGCTGTTACGACTATTACTGTTGGTGCTGTTACGACTATTACTGTTGGTGCTGTTACGACCATTACTGTTGGTGCTGTTACGACTATTACTGTTGGTGCTGTTACGACTATTACTGTTGGTGCTGTTACGACTATTACTGTTGGTGCTGTTACGACTATTACTGTTGGTGCTGTTACGACTATTACTGTTGGTGCTGTTACGACTATTACTGTTGGTGCTGTTACGACCATTACTGTTGGTGCTGTTACGACTATTACTGTTGGTTACGACTATTACTGTTGGTGTTACGACTATTACTGTTGGTGCTGTTACGACTATTACTGTTGGTGCTGTTACGACTATTACTGTTGGTGCTTTTACGACTATTACTGTTGGTGCTGTTACGACCATTACTGTTGGTGCTGTTACGACTATTATGGTGCTGTTGACTATTACTGTTGGTGCTTTTACGACTATTACTGTTGGTGCGACTATTACTGTTGGTGCTGTTACGACTATTATTACTGTTGTTACGACTATTACTGTTGGTGCTTTTACGACCATTACTGTTGGTGCTGTTACGACTATTACTGTTGGTGCTTTTACGACTATTACTGTTGGTGCTGTTACGACCATTACTGTTGGTGCTGTTACGACTATTACTGTTGGTGCTGTTACGACTATTACTGTTGGTGCTATTACGACTATTACTGTTGGTGCTGTTACGACCATTACTGTTGGTGCTGTTACGACTATTACTGTTGGTGCTATTACGACTATTATTGTTAGTGCTGGTACTACTATTAATGCTAGTGCTATTGTGAATTAATATTAATGCTCTTGCGAAGTAGTGTTAGTGCTATTGTGGTTTAATGTTAGTGCTATTAAGGTTATTATTGCCATTGTTATTACGACCTGTGACGTTACTGTTTTTACGACTGTTACTGTTAGTACTTAGTATTATTATTACTCTTAGTACTATCACTGTAAATGTATTATTACTATTAATACTATTACTGCTTCTTCACTCTTATTGTTAATAATACAACTATCGCTAATGTTAATATCATTACTATCATTGCTACATTAATACTATTACCACTACATTTTTACTACAGTACTATTACTGCTGTTCTTGTCACTATTGTTACTTATCATAATACTAGGCTACTATTGTTGTTGTTTGTATTGATATTATTGTTAGTGATATTACTATTATTTTATTGCTATTATTACTACTATTACTGATACTGATAGTGCTAGTCCTAATAAGCGTACTACTGCTACATCCGATGAGTGTGAATTTTTTTACCTTCTAAGAATATGTTTTTTAATCTTGCTCGTCTATCTTTCTCCTGATATTGTTAATAATGGTGCCATATATAAATCCATTTGTTACATCTTTACTTCTTTAATTTGGGTTTTTATATTGAGTGAAAACCAACGTGTCTCATTGTAAAACAGGAGTAAAATAGCTTCTGTGGCATGCCGAGACATCGCAAAGGATTATAAGATACATTCAGCATTCCGACAGAAATCCTTTAGCTGCGACTGCAACACAAAAAAGGCAAAGTGCTAACAAAGCAGTGAAGAATTTTGATATTATGAGGCATTTAGCTGACACCTGTGCAACTAAATACTCGCGAAATCTCATTTTCGTTGCTTGGTTTTTACTCTCCTCTTGTGTGAATGTTATCCTCGAGGCTGAAAAAGTAGCGGCTCTCTCCGCAATCACTTGTAACCGTGAAATGAATAATAGCCCTGTCATCAAGCTCTGCGTCTATTTTTTTACTCAGATTTTAACCGTGCTAATTTGTAGATCTTTCCAGAACAAATGCTGCTAACAGAAATGAACAAGTCAAGACATAAAAAGTTTAACAATTTAGTAAAATATATTCCTACTTTGAAATCAAAGAATAATTCATATTGAATCAGTGACATAACATTGCGTCGTTACATTGTTTCTAAAACTCTTTTTTAGCGCACAATCTTTTAGTTAAGTCTGTTTTCCATTCTAAAGTACGGGAAAAATATTGTGCTCGTGTAAATCTTTAGTCGTAAAGAAGAGGTGGATTGTTAATTGTAATTCTTTGAAATATACATAAATAACATTTTCATTCGTAATCAGTTTATTCGGTTCTCTTTACGCATATATTATATGCAATAAATATTTAGGCCTATGCGACAAGTCCGTAAAGGTTCTCTTTGGAGAGTCTGGAGTTTGTATGTATGTATGTATTTATTCACACTGCAAAAGGATATATACCCCCGGTGGCAGTGGTAACTAATTACGCTCAGTAATGACAATTAATAATAAGCACAACTAATAAAAATACAATTAATACTAATACTAATAATAATTATAATTAATACTGATAATAGTAATATTAATAATTAAAAGTAATAGTAATAATAAAAAATAATAATGATAATGAGAATGAGCATCCTAAATTAAATGAAGCACGATTACTTACAATAATATTTAAAGTAAATCTAATTTGCATCTTAACCCTAAGTTCGAACTAAAACCCACGAGTATGATATGTTCATACCTGCACAAGTACCTTTCAGCACTACACTTATTTCACTGTCAACTCACTCACTGCACTGGAACTACGACACATTTCACTGATTCTATCCTGATTTCACCAACACTTCAAAAACATTTCACTGTTCAAATACTTTGCACTGCCACTATAAACTTTAAAACTTCACTTACACAAACACACTTCACTTACAAAACACACTTCACTTACACAACACACTTAACACTTCACTAACACAATACACTACTTCACTGATTAGAATTAGAATTAGAATTAGCCCGTAGAATCCCTGTAGGGCAAGGGCCTCTTGACTGGAAAGGTGGCTATTCTGGCATTCCCGCGTAGCCAGTTCGGGAAAGATCCTCATTCTTTTGATGCTGCATCTATCAGTAGTCTCCACTCTCGGCGGTCCTTGTCTGTTGTCGTCCAGTTGGATCCAAAGTGCAGTTTCAGATCGTCCGCCCATCTTTTTTTCTGTCGGCCTACGCTCCTTTGTCCGGTTCTTGGGTCCCAGGCTACTGTTTTGTACGCCCATCTGTTGTGGTCCATCCTCATGACGTGACCCGCCCACTTCCATTTGATGTAGGTGGCTGATGTTACTGCGTCTTTGATGCCTGTCATCTTCCTCAGGTCTTCGTTGCGGATTCTGTCATGGAGGCTGGCGCCAAGAATCTTTCTCTCCAACTTTCTTTGGCATGTTCCTAACATTTTTCTTTCTCTGTCTGTTAGAGCCCAGGGTTGGGCTCCGTATAGTAGCAGAGGAAGGATGCAGCTGTCCAGTATATCTTTTTGCATTCTTATACTATATTCTTGGCTTACTTCACTGATACAACGCTTCAAATAACAAAATATCCATTACACCCTTTAAATAGTGTGTATTATATACTACCGTGTATTAGTAAAGTCCTTAAGCCTATTTTTAAATACATTTTTGGTTATTGGTAAACCTTTAGTAAGTCTGCAGGTAGAGCAGTCCAGTCCCTAATAGTACGATTGAGAAAAGAAATCTTTCCAGTGTCCAACCTCTGTCTTCTTTCCCTCAATTTATATATGGGTTTGGAGCGAGTCTTGATGGAAGTCCACCTGTATGTTGGCAACAATATGGCACGACTGTCCACAAGTAGCATATATACAGGAGCTCTTGTTTACTGCACATGCGCAGTGTATTGTAAACGAAATAACACAATAAGGGAGCTTCATATTTTATTTCCGTACCTGTAAGTATCCTCTTTCACTAAGCTGAAGGAATCGGGTAAAACTACCTTGAAATTGTTCGTTTATCTACAGGATTTTCAGGGAACTTATGTTTGTACTTGTCTGTACATTGCATATTTAATATCTGTGTGTAGGGCGCAAATGAACAAGTTAATTCGGGTGGATGCAATAAGAATATTTTTAGACATTAATCGAGAATAAGATAAATTAACTTAAAAAGAAAAATAAAGATTATAAGCCTACATAAACTATAAACTATGCCACAGACTATAGACTATATTGTCCACATCTGTGGAGTAACGGTCAGCGCGTCTGGCCGCGAAACCAGGTGGCCCGGGTTCGAATCCCAGTCGGGGTAAGTTACCTGGTTGAGGTTTTTTCCGGGGTTTTCCCTCAACCCAATACGAGCAAATGCTCGGTAACTTTCGGTGCTGGACCCCAGACTCGTTTATTTCACCGGCATTATCACCATTTCATTCAGACGCTAAATAACCTAGATGTTGATACAGCGTCGTAAAATAACCCAATAAAATAAAAAATATAGACTATATTACGCACGGATGAGAGGACGGCATGCATACTAAGTAATTATTCAATATCAAGCTTGCTGAAAGCATTACTTTATCGAAATTAAGCTTCATGCAACAGTACTCCCTCACTATTTTATGTGAGATACTAAAGATATTTGGCGTAACACAATAAAGAACTTTGATTTTAGGCACTCCCTCATAACATGTGAATTAACCATTCATAATATAAGAGTAATCCTCCAGCAAAATAGGTACTGAACCACAAAATCTTCTTTCTGAATTCCCATTAGTTATTTCGGAAATTAAAAAGAAACTCTGTTACAAGCTGCTGTAAACACAGGTTGATTTACAGCCAGTTCTCCGAGGATATTTTATAGGATTCTATTCCGTGCTGTTCGAATCGCAAGAGCAAGACGCAAAAACGTAAGAGTAAAACTTTTCCAACCGTAGCAGAACCTAGAAATCTGAAGCAGTGCCAGAGTTCCGCAAGGACAATGCACACAAGACGTCCGATCCAAACACTGAAGCTCTGGTTAATAAGAAAAGGTAAAAGAAAGTCTGATTTCTTTCTGGTGATTAAGAGTCCTGTAATAATGGCATTAGAACTGCTGGTCTTTGCGTTCACAAAGATGCGGACGCCCAGGAATCGAGTTTCTGTATTTTGCTATCTTATTCCTACAGAGTGACTCGTGAAGTATGACCTGCCCTCTATGAATCAATTCTATAGGTCATTTTGAGCAAAAAAAAACCGTATGAACACGGATTCAATTACCAGGAGTTCTATATTTACTTATAAAAATCCATACGTGTTACTGTGAACCAGGCTTCTAATTTGTTTGCGTTTAAATACGCACAGTGGAGCCTGCACTAAAGGGATGAGCTCCGCTGTCACATGAAGGACGAGAAGTGTAATCTGTCTATTAATAGTTCTAATATCATCATTTAATAATCTTACATTTAAAGATGTCTCTTTAAACACCAGGCGATATTTTTTTATCAACATTATGGTTCTCCCCTCATTTATCTCGTGCAGTAGCAGTTCATCTTATTATAGGGTATAGCTCGCGCAAGAAACGATTACCGAAAAACAATGGTGGATTTGCTGTCTGATTTGACGTGTGTATGTAGGCACGCCGAGGGAGCGAGAGGTACGGGCCGATGGAAGTACCGTCTCTTCCAAGAAGATGAACAAATGAGAACATCGCTGTGGAAGTAAAGAACGTAGCAAGAGAAAAATTCGAAGCTAATTAAACGCGCAACATATGTTTATGAATCAATAATAATACCGTGCAATACAAAACACGTATTCACATACAATGGAATAAACTAAAGTCTTAATGTAACTATCACAACGCCAGACTGATTCTATCGATGTCATTTCTCTTCCGACTGTACTCTTGAATATCATTCAAGCTGTCTCGTGACCTTTCCTGTCGCCCGCTCTTCCTAATAGCATTGTTTGATCCGCATTCCTTCCGTCGGTATTCCCTGCTTGTGAGACCTATACCGGAGAGTACAACAAGAGTACAATTTTGTCCGTGACTAACGAGAAAGACAGGCTTCGGCACGAATCGGATTCACGTGGTTATCATGGTCCAGTCATGGCCATTTTGACAATCGCCTAATATAAATACATGTTCAAAGTTCTAAAAAACAAAGGAATTGCTATATTAAACTCATGTTAAACGTGCATTTATATATAAACTTGTTCAATGTTGGCCACGTTATGACTAAGAGTATGACGTCGCGCCATAGTCTGTCTTTCTCGTTAGCCACGAATTTGGTCTGTATGACGTAAGCTGCTATGTTTATAAGCCGTGCCGAGCTACGTGATCTACGAGCGCGATTCACATAGGTGCGGCCAAGTGTTTTCTGCTCATAACCGCTTCGTCTTTTTTTTTTTTTTTTTTTTTTTAGGATTCGAAGAACTATAGCTCCTTGTATAATATTGATCATCGAACCTATGTTCATATGACACCTTCTTGCTCAAATAACTCATTCCCAAACAGCGGGCCATACTTCATGATTCACTTTGTATACTTAGAGTGGTGCACTGTTATGTGTTTATACAAAATTTTACGGACTAGAATGGCACTTGTAATAGTACACTAAATAAACGTTAGGGACACGAAGGAAGACAGTTTGGTAACTGATTTGCCAAGATCTGTTATGTTGTTACCCTTAATCGTATTTAGACCCTGACCAAATTTTTTAATAATTTTCTCAGTTTGTTTAATATTGTTGAAACCGTAAGCATTAATTGTCAATTGAATATCAGTAAGTAATTCAATTTAATATATGAATTTATATGTAGGTATTCTGCAACGTGCCATTAGGAAAGTATAGGAAAACGGAGAGAGTTTGGAATTGCTGCTTGTTTATGCTGGATGGCGTGAATATGATAGAAGAAAATTCACAAACGATTAGGGAAAACACTAAAATTGTACTTGAAGCTATTAAGGAGGTAGGTATCTCGAAAAAAAAAAACAAAGTATATATCTCGTGACCAGAACATAGCACGAAATGGAAATATAAAAATCGAAAATTTATCTTTTAAGAAGGTGGAAGAAATCAAATATCTTGGAGCAACAGTAACAAATATAAATGTCATTCGAGAGGAAATTAAACGCTGAATAAATATGGGAAATTCCTGTTATTATTTGGTTGAGAAACTTTTGTCATCTACTCAGCTTTGAAAAAAATCTGAAAGGTAGAATTTATAAAACAGTTATATTACCGGTTGTTCTGTATGGTTTTAAAACTTGGACTCTCACATTGAGAGAGGAACAGAGATTAAGGATGTTCGAGAATAAGGTGCTTAGGAAAATATTTGGGGCTAAGAGGGCTGGAGTTACAGGAGAATGGGAAAATTCACACAACACAGAACTGCACGCATTGTATTCTTCACCTAGCATAATAAGGGACATTATATCCAGAAGTTTGAAATGGGCAAAGCATATAGCATGTATGTATGAATTCAGAAATCCATATGGAGTGTTAATTGGAAAACCCGAGGGAGAAAGGCCTTTGGAGAGGCCGACACGTAGTTGGGAGGATAATATTAAAATGGATTTGAGAAAGGTAGGATATGATGCTAGGGACTGAATAAATCTATGGACCGATGGGGGGCTTATTTGAGGACGGCAATGAACCTCCGATTTCTCTAAAAATCATTTGTAAGAAAGTATAGGTTTTCTGCTCTTTCCTAATGTGTGTTTGTGTGCCACTCCTCACTCTTTTTACCTTAGGAGAAGAAGATAATAATATAATGTTTATGTTAACTACAGTAAAATTACTGTTACAGAACCTGTATAAAAATGGCAAGCCCAGAAGTTTAAATTTTTCTCTGCGGCCTTTATGGCTCTTCCCGTCTTTCAATGAGAGGATAACATTGCAATGGAAAGCATCACTGTACAATTCAATTAACGATATTACATTTTTTATCAATCTGGCCACATATCTTACTTCTTCCATTTTTATACAATCCATTGTAACTCTAATTGATTAAATTCTATTCTTTTGATTTTCCTGTATGAAATAAACGAAAATTAATCATCGTTAGAGAAATTGTAAAAAATCAGAGAATGGGTTACGTTCTTCACTTCATCTATATGTATCCGTATATTTTTCTGTTTTTTTTTCTTTTTCTTTCCTCCCTTTGTGCATGTTCCCTCTCTCTGTGTATGAAATATTGGCAATAATAATTTAAAAATTAATATTGTACTCTAATAAAACGAGTTTTTACAGTAATTTCCGAGTTACTGGTCTACTGTACTTTCATTATTCATTCTTTGTCTTATTAACCTCATTATACTTATACGCCAGTGCACTATAGGATAGGAAATATCTTTGTACCAGCATTATACTACCTCATATTGCGGGTCTCTCTGACCGTGTGGTCATCACGATGCCGGGCCAACAAAGGACATTTATAAGACAAGGGAAAAACTCCCTTAACGTCGGTAATTGAACCATGAACCATTTGGTTAGGAAGAGTTCCAGCTATGCATAGTGATAACGAAGTTCGATACTTGTCTGTAAGGCAGTGGTCGGCAAAGATTACGTCATATAAAATGCAGCTTACAATACACAGCAAAGGGGAATGTAGGAGGGAAAAGATACCCAAACTGCTTAACTTTGATGATTAATGGGAGGGAGATCATGCCTTATCCCTCCGCCCTGCTTGTGTATTAAAGAGCTTCCTCGCGAGTCAAGAAATGCCGATCACTGCTTTTAAGCATAAAATGGCATGCTTGTGAGTTGCAGGTTTATTGACAGAAACAGTGATTTTATATCTGAAATTTTCACACGCCGCTCTGAGAGTTTGTGTTTCAGAAGAGACTCCTTACACCCAACCCCATAGAGATGCCGTCTATTGCAGTTTCTAGACACGAGACCAATCATTTGAACTATGGAATGGAATGGAATGGAATGGAATTTACATGCGATCTATTACGATTTCTTGCGCTAACCCCCAATCTAGGCGCATTCCCAAAGCCACACCGGCTGACTACATTAAGGTTCGCTGCGTACCCAGATTTCGAGCAGGCACTTCGTCCCTAGGCCAGCCTCCTCCATTCATCGCTAGCGGCGATCAGGGAATACTATGGAATTATGACGAAATGGAGAAATGACGACGGAATGATGTAAATGCCTAACATAGGGAAAAACGGGAGAACCCCGAGAAAACTCCAATTGCGACCTTGTTCGCCACAAGTGTCACTACAGGTATGAATTTTTCAATGACAAAACCCGGACCTGAAGGGGAATCGAACTCGGGCCGCCAGCGTGACAGGCCGAAGGTCTGATCACTTAGTCACCGCACGGAACATCATTCGAACTGAATAATTTCGAGGGAAAAATTGTTCCGGGGCCGGGTATGGAATCCGGGACCTTTGGTTTAACGTACCAACGCTCTACCAACTGAGCTACCCGGGAACTCTACCCGACACCGATCCAATTTTTCCCTCTATATCCACAGACCTCAAAGTGGGCTGACAACCGTCAAGCAATCAACTTCGAGTGCACACTAACTCCGTGTAACTTAAATAGTTAGTGTGCACTCGAAGTTGATTGCTTGACGGTTGTTAGCCCACTTTGAGGTCTGTGGATATAGAGGGAAAAATTGGATCGGTGTCGGGTAAAGTTCCCGGGTAGCTCAGTTGGTAGAGCGTTGGTACGTTAAACCAAAGGTCCCGGGTTCGATACCCGGCCCCGGAACAATTTTTCCCTCGAAATTATTCAAATCAACTTTACAGGGTTATACCTGAAATCTTGATTTGCATCATTCGAACTGCCATAACTCTTCTCAAAACATAAACCATTAAATCGTAATTACGTAACCTAGTACCTCTGTTAACCGCTATACTAAGAAGCCGTTAAAAAACCTGCTTATTATATCGGCATTTTTAACAGCATTGGTAGTAGAGATGAACAACGATCGAGAAAGTGAGACTAACATCGCCCGCAAAGCCGAAAACCCGCACGACAGTGTTGTATTAAGTCGTATCCTTAACGTAAAGACTTCCGTGTCTTCCAAGACTCGATATTGATCATCTCCCGAAGTCCCGAAGTCAAGCAGCCTTTAATCGCCACAGTTGTTTATACCTGACTGAACTTTTATCTACTTTGGCAACTGTTATATACGTATAAACAATCAAGTAGCCTATTTGAAACATCATCTCTACCTTTCAGTGTATAATAATCCGTTCCCCAGTCTTTATTTAATTACTAGGCCCTTATTAAAAGGCTAGGAATTTCATTTTCATATGTTTATGTGCAATCTCAAGTAAAAAGATATTAATACCATGTTTTATGTTTCTTATAAATGTAAATTTATATGAGAATTGTTTTTTTCTATTTACATAATCATAGGTAATATCATATAATAGAACCAGAACATTTTGATAACTAAGATACTCTTCTGTTTTGTCTTTTTGTCTCATTTAAACATTTATAATGTTATTTATTTCACTGATGTATGTTTTTCAAAGTTACGAAATCTTTCCACGCCGACCAAATGCTATTTCGAGAATGACGAGCGAGACTCGAAGCGCACGAGAATGACGAGCCGAAACTCGAAAGACAAATGCAGCGAACACAGCGAGCGAGAGCGGCAGTTTGTTTTGTTCATCTCTAATTGGTAGATAACATCGCCTGTTGTTTATGCATCTAGCAGAGCCTTGATGTATGTAAGGTTGGATTGTATTCAACGAATGGAAATAGGAAAATTACCGTATTCTACACTGTCTTTTCATTTTCTATGGTAGAATACCGCAGTTTCACAACTCTAACCATGAATGTGCGTGGACTTACCGACAGACCATTAGTTCTTGAGCGATTTTCCTTTCTATACTGTCAGAGAGTAGTCTAGTTTGAGAGTGAAACAGGGTGACTCTGACGGACATGATAATGATGGTTCTTACATAATGGTGGCGGTAAGGTACGTTGATGAATGGGAGAGTTTCTCATATTTCCTTCTCGATGGCAATGTTTCTTGTTGAGGGAGTGGATAATCTGTAGGTATGGATGGACAGGGTGTGGGTGTTCGGTGTGGTGAGAATGTATTATGCCCCGGTGGAAATAGATGAAGTGGACGTGGGAGCATTATAGTCCCTGAACGGATCCACAAATAATAGATCCCCACATCTAGTTCCCCTGCTATTGCAAAACTTCGCATCAAACTCAGTCATTTCCAGATAGGCCTCTAGTCTACAAGACTTGTCATCACCATATCTACTGTAATAGTGACAAATGTTTCCATGCAACATCTCACGTACGTTTTCTGTTTGTCATTACTATTAGTATGCTAAAATGCAAATCTAGCTGGACAAAATTATTTCTTCCATCTCATGAAACTTTAAACAATAGTTACACGTAGCACATTTGTTTTCTATAAACTGCTTAATTTAAAGAGGAACTTCCGAATAATAGGGGTGCTTTTAGAAAAAGTTAGTTACTTTTCTTCTATCTAACATTTTTTTCATGAATTTTTCTACTAGTAGTTACAGGTAGCAAATTAATTTTGTATATAAACTCGGATTACTTTCGTGTAAGAGGAACTACCATATTTTAGTCCAAATAAAGGACTTAAATTAATAAAAAATGGTTTGACAAATTATCTTACTATCAACGAAAATAAAACCATAATTATTCCATTCTTATTATATGAAAACTGTAAAAAAACCTCCTACTTCTATATTAAGTATTAAATTATATAATTCTAATTGTTACCTTATACAGTGTAAATGTCTGATTATTAAGGATATTTAGGCATAATTTTCGACAATCATTTAAAATGGAACCAACATATTAATTATATTTGTAATAAATTACGTAAAATAATATATTATTTTGATTTATTGAGGAATTACTTGTCAATAAGTTTATTACGCACAATATACTTAACTTTATTTCAATCGGTAATTATGTATGGAATTATAGTATGGGGTAGCTTATTTAAATCCAGTTTTAATCTATTTTATTTATTACAGAAGAAAATAATTCAATATGTCTTCATAAACTTATTCATGTTCCATCTCAAAAATTGTTTTTAGACTTTAGTGTTCTTAAACTAAGACAAATTTATTATATTGTATTAATAAAATTCATACATAAAAATCGAAATAATTTTGAATTGTATTTTCACAGTTATGAAACAAAAGGTATGAATTCTTTACGATTGTTTGAACCAAAATGCAACACTGCTACAGTATTTATTCATAGTCGTAATTTAGGCCCAAGAATATATAACAAATTTGTATTTAAATGTCCTAATCTTGTCAGTTCTAATAGTTCTAGTATTAAATTTAAAAAGTTATGTATGGATTTGATAAAAATTGAAAAATTGTAAATTTAAATTTATATATATTCTTATTGTGTAGCAGATATAAGACAAATTGTATTACATGAGCCTACTTCTTAATTTGAATTCAGGAATCCGCACCTTAGCACGAGTTCTACTCTTTCAGCGGCGAGCTAAAGTTTTTCAGTTTATATTATATTTTGCGTTACAATTATTAGCAAAGTAAATAAGTAAATAAATAAATAACTAAATAATAAGAAAATAAATAACTAAATAAATAAATAAATAACTGAATGAATGAATGAATGAACGAACGAACGAACGAACGAACGAACGAACGAACGAAAGAATAGGGAGTGCATTTAGACTAAGTTAATTACTTGTCCACTATGTAACTGATTTCCATTGAACATCGTACATAACTTACAGGTAGCACATTTTAGAGGAGACGGCCTCTAGATATGGAGGGTAGCTGCGAATATATTGCATATGTAGTAGCGAATAGCCGATAAGGGGTGGTCCTCCAGCTTAGGGATTTAGCGAAGACCTAACAGACCATCACCATAAAAGAGTTTGTTGCGAAACCGCAAGATAAGCCTCGAAATGAAAAATATTTGGGGTTAAGTGGGATGATGTTACAGGACATCATTTGATCTAATATCTTCAACAATTAAAAATAAGCTGGGATGAAGTCACGGAGGTAATAGAGGTTTCCGAAGTTGATATACAAAGAGTTTGAGTCTCTAGGACCTGATACTCATGAGGCACTAGCCTGAAGATGGAACTTGGAGCTGGCTTGACAAAACTGGGGCAGTATAGCGCCGGATTCACGAGTGCCACGCTGGCTGCCTGTCAGAATTTATTTATTTATTTATTTATTTATTTATTTATCTATCTATTTATTTATCTATTTATTTATTTATTTACCTACTTATTTATTTATATATTTATTTATTTATTTATCTATCTATTTATCTATCTATTTATCTATTTATTTATCTATCTATTTATCTATTTATTTATCTATTTATTTATCTATTTATATATTTATCTATCTATTTATCTATTTATTTATCTGCCTATTTATCTATTTATTTATTTAATTTATTTAATTATTTATTTATCCCCAGGACAGTTTTTGAAATCATGATTTAAGTTAAACTATTACGAAACTTCCTGTATAATTAGACATACGAGTACATATAGGGATATATATATACATATATATGCTGTATATATATTCAACACAACGAATCTTTTGATGTACTCTCTATTGATATATTAAAATAGAAAACACATTACAGTAAATTAGAGTTCTTTTTATTTAGTTTTTAAATCCCGAGGCCTTTAATGTTCATTTGATTAACCTAGAGATCTAATGAATTAAATGGGCATACGAACAACGCTTCCATTTGTAGTTTATATTTGATTTACGCACATATTCTGGCTCATTCAGTGATATTTCAAACGCGGATAGTTTCGGCTGCCCTCTTCCGTTATCAGTTGTGTACACTTTGTTAGCTTTGCTCTTTCTATTCATAAAAAAGAATAACGTATAGAAGAACTGAATGCTTTCATTACGTTATTTCAACTGAACTTTGTTGCGAAAATATTGATTTCCATACTGAAAAAATAGATTGCATGATTCATATGAATGTGAACTCTTCTTCTCTAATCGTGTGGAGTTCAGAAGGGGAATTCGAGTGTCGAGGGGTGGTACAAATGCTTTTCCTTCAGGACTGCGAGTCAATTTGTGTAACAGAGTAATATAAAACAAATGATGCTACACAAACTGTATTTCTTACGTTTCTCACGTATTATCACTTCTAGGTAATAAAGCCATGGGTCCGGATTTATATCTCTTGCATAGGGATTGATTGTGTGCCTAGTTTTCTGGTCTTCATTATCCTTCACCGATGTACATCGTAAAGATAATCACATGAAAATAAGTCGAGTTGATTTAACTTTGATTTTGGACGGCCGCATCCCACTAAGATCCAAGCAGCTTGGCACTCATCGGTCCATTATGCTCCCTATACAGGCGACGTAAACATTGCCGGCAGACGAAAGGAGTGGGATAATTGCTATTCAACCAATGTCAACGGTCACATTCCAGGTGTATCTTGAAGTTGGGCAGTCTGCAGCGTTTTACCCTCGTCCAACTTCAAGACAACCCTGGAATGTGACCTCTGCGATTGGTTGAATAAAAAATATCTCACTCCATTCATCTGACGGCAGTGTTTACGTTGCTTGTCAGGCATTATGTAACGAGTATAGATATGCGATAATTATCCAAATCCAATGGATGATTTTGGTTGTCACTTGTCTATCCGATGCTGACAGACTGGTTGTCTTGCCTCAGCCTAACGGTCATGTCTCATCACTAGATGAGTACCTAATAAACCTTAGGACATTGAGTCCTAAGAGCACACGACTCAGATTACTAAATCATCCTATATTCAGGCGTATTTATTAAGAAAATTACCGCAGATTATTCTACTGCTATAATACTTGTATGCATATACTAGTAGAGTCAGGAAGTACCGGAATTTCGAGTGGCAACGCCATGCTCTATAGGCAACTTCTCTGCCTAGTCCGTGTGGTATGTGACCTACTCTCCAGGATTATAGTCTCAGTGCGAACGTATGTAGATACCTTTGTTGTAGTTGGCACATAACCATTTACACAACACGGCCTTCAAAGTACTCCCTCCGGGCAGTGACACACTTCTGCCAGCGTCCATACCACTTCTCCAAACATTTCTGCAGCTCATCTTTGGTCACTTCCTGCACAACTTGCGTCGCATGAATTTTCACCTCTCCGGCTGACGCAAACCGCCGTCCCATGAATAGGGATTTGACTTTTGGAAATAAGTAGAAATCTGCTGGAGCAAGATCTGGAGAATGTGGTGGCTATGTGTTGTACGAGGAATTCGCTCACCAAGAGCGACCGATGTGCTCACACACACGTTGTATTTTCAAATCATTGTGGAGAATGGACTGCACAGAATCATGTGAAATTCCTAACAAAGTAGCACATAATCTATTGACTGTCTGCGATCTCGTCTGATTTCTTGTGCAATTCGAGCTATCATTTCTTCCGTTCTTGCCGATCTGGGTCTTCCTGAACGTAGATAAACATCCGTTGAAAGACGGCCGCTTGTGAAGCGCTTGTGCCACTCATACATTGGGGTCCGAGACATTGCTTCTTCTCCATACGCTTGGCGGATGAGTGCCAAAGTCTCAGTAAATGTTTTACCGAGTTTAACACAAAATTTAATGTTACCTCTATGCTGTTTCAAGCTCATTTTACCACATATACCTACACGTCTTCACTAAAAGAAGCGGAAAGCTGCACTGTGTTTCGATTGGTTTCCGGCTACGTTAGTCTTCCCCATTTTGATGTGCAGCCGCACTGAGTCTATACGCCTGAAGAGTAGGTGACATACCACACGGACAAGGCAGAGCAGTTGCCTATAGAGCATGGCGTTGCCACCCGAAATTCCGGTACTTTCTGACTCTACTAGTATAAAATTTCATGTTTGTATCTACAACAATTTGTTTAGAAAAAAAATATTTTATTACTATTACTGTGCAAATGAGCTAAGTGCTCCACACGATGAAGGATTATTTGTTTTGTCAAAATAATAATAGGTCTATTGTTGCTTAAGTAAATAATAATAAAAATTGTCATTATGGATTTTTTGTACCCTCCTTATTATCTTTGGAAAAAATCCTTAATTTTAAATGTTATTTCTTACATTTTTTATAATTATAGCATCAATTAATTAATATCTTCAGAAACATAAAGTGTTCAGAAAAACCACGTGGCATTTTTTTTACTTTACGTTTTTTGAGATAGTGTTGAAAATTTGAAGTAAGTTGGATGAAAATTGCATCGTGTGGGGGGAAAAAAACTAATAGCGAAAAGAAAATGTACTTAAAGGGCTGCAAAACACATGTGCACGGAGATTTCAAAGCTCACGAGAGGTCCGTAAATGCATCTCACATAAAAATGCAGTACACATTATGAAACTATAAAGTTTATAAAAATATATGAACATAAAAAGAAGAAAGTACTTTTTTCAAAACTTTTGGCCAAATGTGTATTAAGGGCTGCAGACATCTTGATCATGGACACTTAAAATGCCACGTGACGCACTTAAATTGCGTCTCTGATAGAAAAGTAATACATATTATGAAACTAGCACGTTCATACATATTTATAAGCATAAAAACAAAGAAAAAATTTTTTTCAGAGGTTCTGGCCGAATTTCACCTGTGTATTTGCTTAAATGTGAACCAGAAAAAACCGTATTGTCCCATCCTTCAATCTATTTTATTATTCGGCTATTTAACGATGCCGTATCAATTATTATTTAGGTTAAATAGAGCCGAAAAATTGGTGATACCGAGATGGCATTTCGGTGAGATGAGGCCAAGGATTCATTATAGATTACCTGATATGCGCCTTACGGTTGGGAAAACTTCGGAAAAACCAACCATGTAATCAGCCAAAGTGGGAATCGAACCCACCCCTGAGCGCAGACCCGGATTAGCAGACCATTTGTCAGCATAGAACCAACACGTTTACAACAAATAGGTCCTACTATATAAATATAAATCATAAGGAAGGCGAAAGCTTGGACGTTAAAGGAGGAGATGGAGATATAAGCGTTAAACAATCTTTAGGCGAGAGTAGAGGCTCTATATTACCAATGTTATTAATCATCTTTAAGTACCTTCATCAGCCACCGACGTAGATCAGTCGGCAGAGTCGTTTGCCTTCTGATCCGCTCGGGCGAGGGTTCGATTCCGGCTTGGGTTTTTCCGAGGATTTCCCAAACCGTAAAACGAATGTTTGGTTACCTCTGACTAATCCTCGGCCTTATTTCGCCATCACCAATCCACGACGATAAATAACTGGGTAGTGATAAAGCTCGTTAAATAACCAACCAAAAAAGTGTACCTTTATCTCAAAGTATTGTAGATCTCTATGGAAATTTTACTGCTGATTCTTTATAATCTTAAAGGGCCGTATTCATAGACATTTTTAGCGCGGGCTTCCGGTGGACGATCAGCGTTTTTCGTATTCATAAACCAGTGTTAGCGATAAGATATGATTTGAATTCTGTACTAGTAACCAGTGGATAGCCGGGGCTAGCTTAGTACGCTCGTAGCGCGTGCTGCGAAATGTCTATGAATAGCACCCAAAAGTGCTAAGTTTTTGTTTAGAAGGTGTACTTTTGAAGATAATAAGTTATGATTTTTTCGTAACTAACTACATTTCAAGAAAAATAAAATGAAATTGATATTCATGCACAAAAAATTACCGAAATGACCTGAAGCTGAAGCTCTGCCGTGAATGCAAAATTGAAGAGAAGCTGAAACATTTAATGCTTCTAACTAACTTAGTTTCTGAGGGAAAGGTATATATGTTGTGAATTTTTAACTTCCGAGAAAATAAGCAACAAAATAAATATTGGAAAACCTTACATTTTGAAAACCACACAACACAAAAATTGTTTTGAAAATTCACAACAAAGCCTGCCTTTACAGTCTTCAACTATGCTGTCAGTTTATGAGAGAAACATTCTGCTACAAAAACTCCAAACCACAGCTGTTTATACTAAATAGTTTTAGAGATACTTACATTTTTATGCAATAGTGCTGAGTGAGAAAGAGAGTAATAAAACACATTAAACGTAGGTATTACCCTAGATCATATACACCCAGATTGCTCTGTGTTATAGGCTTTGACGGTAACAACTTTTGTCAGGTTTACTATGCTGCCATCTAGTTGTTACATAACTCCCATTTGAATTGCATTAACGACTGTACTGCCTTCTCGTATTCGTTTACGGCGGACGGGTGGCGATCCTGTCGGTTGTTCTCTTCAAAGTGCAACCGATTTTAACATAGAAATGAGCAATTTGTACTGTATGTGATCTGGGGTATTAAGTACTTAAAGGAATTAAAATATGAATTTTGTTTTTCAATAAATTACATACCAAATTACGCAAAAAAATGTAAAATAATGCTTTAGAACAAAACACATACTTCGATTTTTTTAATTTCACCTTTTATTTCACCTTAAATTTGGTAACCTTTACTGATATGGAGATATAACATGTTTAATGATATAAATCATGATGAAGACAATGACGACGAGCCCGTCTTTTGTTTCTGACTGCCCTCGAATCAAAGTGCAAACTTTACAGCTTGATTAATTCTACATTTTGTCATATTTAACCATTATTCCACAAAAATTAATATTTGCACGAACTCAGAAAAAGAGACATAGCTTTCCAATGTCCAATGATTCTCGAAATAGACTGCGCATTCGATGAGCTATTAGTAACTATAGCTCGTCTGTAACAATAGATCGGCATTTATTAACGTGTTGGTATAAAGTTGATCAAAAGTGTTTACATGAAGTTCAGCGTTTATCATTTGTGCAAAAAGGACTTAGAGTAAATTAACTGTATCCGTGTAAATTACCGCGTGTGTCTTCGGAATACTAAGAAGCCTACAGAAGCGACTTGCCTGTTGACTCTACGTCAAGAGCGTAGGTAATCCCCACTGTATGGGGAAGATAGTTGAAGCATATGCTAAATGTACAAGTTCTCCTCAATTAAATTTACTTTCAAGGATATTCGCACCACAAAGCAATTGCACGTAAATTGGGTTCAAACTACTTCAAAGGCTTCCGCTTGTACGCTGCGTCAAAACGTTTCACAATCTATAGAATTGCCCATTTCATGCCCAAGGCAAAGGCTTGTGTGAAAGTTCATAAGAAGATACGACCAAGAGAATCTATTTCTCAACCAAAAATTAAATTTTCGTTCTTCAGTTTTTTTATAATAAGCTTAAAATTAAATTTATTTCTGTACCTTCTATTTTGTCTTCACTATTTAATTTCGTTTTCCTAGTTGCCATTTTGCACTCGAAATTTTTCCTGGAAATTTTAGGGCTTAATTTTAAGTTTATACTAACAGCCTTAGTTATGAGCTTAAATGAAGTTTATATGTTCAGATATATTTTCATCTAAGTTGTTATTTCAGTCTTTATAGTTTAATTAAAATTGTTTCTCCGCTAAATTATATTTATCACTCACTTTCATTTCCCAATGTCTAATTTTCAATTAATCCGTTCTAGAATACATTACGCAGTTCTAATATCGGATATAAAATTAGATTTCAAATTTCAGCTTGAAGTTTGAGTTTAGCGTAATTTCTTTCTTTAAGAATTTTGACTAAGATATGTGTACACAGAACTAATTAGAATATTATAATTCCTTAAGATGATAATTATTTCTGAATGAAGGAGGGAGAGCAACGGTGAATAGTTTAAAGGTTGAGTTGTTTGGAAACAAACAGGACATGAAGAAAATTCAAGAAAAATGCATGAAGTAACATCACTAGATAACAGTAGTAGTTTGTTTCCGGCACCACTAGATGGCAATAGCAAGTTAATTTGATCCCACTTAATTATTACCCTCTTCCACCACTTGATGGCAGTAGTAGTTTTTCCCCGTTTCCCCGCTCATTAATTTATTTCCTATTGTTTCATCATTTCACTATTACTACTCTTGATTATTAGTGCCTATTATTCCTTGTCTTTGGTGTTATTATTCTATATATTAGTTCAGTTACAATCACGGAATTCTTCTTTTTATTCTTCTTTTCATTCTCTATATTTCATGTTACAACAGGTTATGACATCGTGTGTTCCGTCTTTATATTTCGCACCAACCTGACGGTCGTCGTTCAGTCAGTCCACTCTTCGGAACGTTGTGCTACAATTTTTTTAAAATTAGTAATGGAAAAAATCCAAACAATTCAAACATTAAAGAATTATTTCTTTGTAAAGGTATTCCATAGACTTAATAGACCCAAAGAAACTGAGTTGAGAGGAACAAGTCACTAATATTATAAGGAAAGCCTGGAAAGCACTACATTTCTATATGCGTATATTTAAGAAAGCTAACAGAAAGTCAAAAGAACTAGCGTACAACACACTTGTTCGCACAATAATGGAATATGGAGAGGTAGATTGGAATTCTTGCAGACAAACCCAAATTGATTTAATAGAAAATGTCCAATATATAGCAGTAAATATGTCAAAATGGAGAGGCGGCATGGCGAAGAGAAAATAAAAGACTTAAGATGGAAATTGCTCGAGTCAAGGCAACGAAGAGCCAAAATTAGAGCATTATTTAAGGCACAAATGGGCAGATAGCATGGACCGACATCAATTAATGACACCATCATACTTAGGCAGGGCTGATCATATTATGAAGTTTACTTACATACTTACAAATGGCTTTTAAGGAACCCGAAGTTTCATTGCCGCCCTCACATAAGCCCGCCATCGGTCCCTATCCTGTGCAAGATTAATCCAGTCTCTAACATCATATCGCACCTCCCTCAAATCTATTTTAATATGATCTTCCCATCTACGTCTCGGCCTCCCCAAAGGTCTTTTTCCTACCGGCCTCCCAACTAACACTGTATATGCATTTCTGGATTCTCCATACGTGCTACATGCCCTGCCCATCTCAAACGTCTGGATTTAATGTCCCTAATTATGTCAGGTGAAGAATACAATGCGTGCACTTCTGCGTTGTGTAACTTTCTCCATTCTCTTGTAACTTCATTCCTCTTAGCCCCAAATATTTTCCTAAGCACCTTATCCTCAAAGACCCTTAATCTATGTTCCTCTCTGAAAGTGAGAGTCCAAGTTTTACAACCATACAGAATAACCGGTATTATAACTGCTTCCGAGCCCTAGTTATTATTATTATTATTATTATTATTATTATTATTATTATTATTATTATTATTATTATTATTATTATTATTTTATCATTATGTGAATTGCAGTGAAATTATTTCCTATTCGATAAAATGGCGTATTTCGAATTAATTTACGAATATATTGTTTCTGTTTTCATTGTGATTTCGAGAATACGGTTTTGTGACATAGGTAGGCCTATTATGTGGTTATTCCTCTATTTTTTCCCCACACAATATTTCCCGATAGATATTGGCCAAAATGTAGTTTTTATTATTTAATATCAACGTGACATCATGTTATACACTAATAAAATTCCCATTCAACTATTTCACTAAATTAATAAAACGGAATACAACGATGAAGTATTGAGATTCTACAATAACACACTTAAGTATAGAGATTTGTCTTCAGAATTACCGATGCGGAAAAAGTTGCTTTCGGTACGTTGTCTATGTAGAACGATATAGGTGTTTCAAACTACTGTATTAGACATTTAGATCACTATTCAACATTTAAAAGTCAATCCAACCAGGAATGACACATATGAAATAAATATTCTTTCAGTCCATATGTCATAAAAGTAGATACGCTGTACAAGCATGTTAAAAATCGACTGCTATAAGATAGGTGCGAAAAGTACTTCTAATTTTAAACACTAATTTTCGTAAAACATATGACACTGCAGACTTTCTAAAGGCTTTACCAATAACCAAAAATGTATTTAAAAATAGGCTTAAGGACTTTACTAATAGACGGTAGTATATTATACACACTACTTAAAGGGTGTAATTGATATTTTGTTACTGAAATGTTGTATCATTGAAGAAGTGTATTGTGTCAGTGAAGTGTGTTCCTGTCAGTGAAGCTTTATAGTTTACAGTGGTAGTGCAAAGTATTTGAACAGTGAAATGTTTTTTAAGTGTTAGTGAAATCAGGATAGAATCAATGAAATATGTCGTAGCTCCAGTGCAGTGAGTGAGTTGTCAGCGAAATGAGTGTAGTACTGAAAGGTACTTGTGCATGTATGAACATATCATACTCGTGGGTTTTAGTTCGAACTTTTTTCCGGGGTTTTCCCTCAACCAAATATGAGCAAATGCTGGGAAACTTTCGGTGCTGAACCCCGGATTCATTTCACCGGCATTATCACCTTCATCTCATTCAGACGCTAAATAACCGAAGATGTTGATAAAGCGTCGTAAAATAACCTACTAAAAAAAGTTCGAACTTAGGGTTAAGATACAAATTAGATTTACTTAAATTGTTATTTTAAATGATCGTGCTTCATTTAATTTAGGATGCTCCCTATTATTATTATTATTATTATTATTATTATTATTATTATTATTATTATTATTATTATTATTATTGTTATTAATTATTAGTATTATTAATTTATTATTACTTATATTATTTATTAATTTTGTTTATTATTAATTGTCATTATTGAGTGTAATTAGTTACCACTGCCACCGGGTATATACCCATTTTCAGTGTGAATAAATACATACACATACAAAGATTTGAGAAAATCCCTATCAGTGTCAGTTATGAATAAATCACTTAAGTAATAATAATTTTTAAATAGTTCCTCTAGAATTCAAAACAGACATTTGAAAGGACTATGAAACGCAGGAAGGCCTAGATATTCTTTTATATACAAAGCCTACTCTCACACTGTTTAGCGTTTGTAACAAGGAAATGAATTCTGACACTTGGATCTCACTTGCATTTTTTCTAATTTTAAGGCTTCTTGACACCAGGTAACATTTTGTCATCACCATATATTTTGTTTGATTTTGATTAATATTTGAATCAATTTTGTGCGAGATCGTGCGTATTTGCTTGGTTTCCGCACAAAACCAATACGCGGTAAGTGTGAAATACCACATTCAGTATTCCCAACGTAACACACATAACAATTTCCCTCTTCTTACCGCTTAAGCGCCATATTCATTTTACTGCTTTAGGCTTTTAACATATTACTTTTAGAGACGTTTAACATAGTAATAATTATAAATTGAAACTTACCACGTCAATTTCACCTAAATTGAACTGTTAATTATTGTTTTTAAATATTTGCAAAAATTAAGTAAACTCTACAACACCACAAACGTTACTGCATTTGTAATGCAAGTAACATTAAGGATGCCGTGAAAAAATCAACAAGATTCCAGATGCCGATGTTATTACTGCAATATGTTATATAAATAATATTGTTAAAATATTAAAATGAAAAATAAATCATTACATAACCTTACCGTTTGTTTTAAGTTCGCATTTATAGATTGGGGGGAAAAAAAAAGACAGACGTATATCACGGCCTGCTGGAATATAGTAAACACAGAAAACATTTTATAGCAACAATGTTGAAGATAGATATTTTAGTTTTTAAAAGTTGCCGTCATTGAACAGAAACCAAGATGGAGATTTCATTGCAACTAATTAGAAATTCGTCTTTCAGGTATGTAATAAACGATCTTCGCACAAAATAATGTACGATACACGAGCGGTATGTTTGTTTTCATGTTCTCGGAAATTAAAAAGGCTCAACTACGTTTCGGTTTTTCAATCTTTTCCTCGAACATGAAAACATCAACATACCGCTCTTGTAACGCATATTACTATTCTGGTGCTCTGTCAATCATTTGATCAACCTTTTTATATCCAATTAAATTTTTTCCGATTAATATGAGGTAATCTATTATGCAAGTACCTCATGTTATCCACTTAAATATAAATTTGAAAGGCGCACCAAACAGTTTTCTTCCTACCTTCAGTATCTACAGGGATGTCTCCACAGTGCTTACGATAGTAAGTTGGATTTGTTCGGCTTCATTCCCACAACATAGTTAATTACATCATAGTTTTTACTTAACAAATTCCGATTCTATCAAATCTTATTAGCATTTCAATTTTATTTAGTACAACTGTTCCGTGCGCTCGCGAACATATTTCACATCGTGATGTTTGTAACTAGATTTATGTGGCTTATTAAGCTTTTCATAGATATAGCAGTATTTTGATCTACATATGTACTTCGCTCTGTTCATGTATATGACCCTCCATTATGATTTGGTATAGGTATCACAACTTGATAGGCCTACATATTTCTTTCTTCCCCCACAGTTGATTCACCATATTTTAGTCAGATCTGGACATAACTACAGATGAACCAACCTGTTTCAATTGCAACTGCATCGCACATGTTTTAATTTAATTTTAGTATTTAATAACTTTTAATAACTTGATTAAGGCTCACTTAGCCCTGTTTTTGATACAGTAATGATTTAATTCATTGTATGTTCACCTACTTCTACAGAGATTTATTTTAGTTGGTTTATTTATTTGTATCACATACACGTGTACTACTTTCATGTATATAGGCATAAACTTTTCTGAAGATGGCTTAATTAAGCCGCAAACGTTAAAAACTAAATAAATGTGACAAATAATGTAAACTAATAATATTTGTTAAAAAGATAAGCACTGACGGATCCTGACAAAACTCCTAGTGTTATCACTTAAATAGGGGAGAGTCGGGTAGTATCGGACATCGGGTAATATCGGACAGTGAGTTTCTTTCATCTACCACACGATGATAGTACCTGATTGACATGATTACGTTTCTGTGATGTCGCATAAAGAAACGTAACCATGTCATTCAGGTACTACCCTATGGTGGTAGATGAAAGAAACGCACTGTCCGATACTACCCGATGTCCGATACTACCCGACTCTCCCCTATATTTAATGACCGCAAGTAAGTCCTGTTAGTTTCAGTTTTCTGATTACGTTTCTTTCCTTTAAAATCTTACGCGTATTAATATTTAATGTATGGGAATTATAAACCTCCTACGCTACCCCCAATCCGGAGGACCAGAAGATATGAATTACTAGTGATCTTGACCTAGAAACATTGATTTGTCCAGGATATCTAGGGCATCAATTCAATAATCAATTTTTGGGCACCCCTGGCAGTAAGGGGAGGGAGTGTGGAGTAGATTACTGCGTGAAGCCGAAGAGCAATAACCCTAGAGGCTTAAAGAGAGGGTGTTTTAGCATTACGCCACCCCATGCAGAGAGAAGAGAGACTCTGTGCCCTGCTGCGGGCCTATTGACAAAGCTGTAACATTCGCACCATTGGTTCTTCGAGCTACAGACATCCCATTCCCAAAGAAAGAAAAAATGCATCATCTTGTTGCCATGACAACAGAAGGATGACGTAACCCTTCTCACCCTCCATCCGTGCTGTTGTACGCGATATAATCGATTGTTACTCCAAGCGGGCAACAAAGGACTCCTATACGTCATCAAAAGGAAGTAGGTTTGGAGGCGACAGGAATGACACAAGTAGCAAATTTCTTCAATAGGTTTTCATTTTTGATGGAGAGTGCTGTGCATTTTCTTTCAAGAGTTATTGATGTCCCGTGGGTATACACTTTCATCTGATTGCAACTATTTAGAAGATGTGCTACTCTGCTATAGAAAATATCAGATACTAGAATCAAACTCAGAAAAGAAATAAAGTAAGAAGAGGTTGAAGCACGTTGTAACATTTCAGGATTCCTACTGTAAGGATCTAAAAGCGAACAAGAACAGAAAATTAACAGTTCAGATCTGGCTTCACAAAATGAATTCCAAAGTGACGAGATGAATAAAATAATAATAATAATAATAATAATAATAATAATAATAATAATAATAATAATAACTTTTAGGTAACTTATCTCAATGAAGTAAATTTTCCAAACCATACCTCTTGTGATGAGGAATGGACAACACCAAAAGATGGCTAATACGGCAATAGGCAATATAGACCGAATAACCATCTATATAAGTGGCCCCCTGACTTTACAGTCGAGCAGACAGAAAGTTACCTACTGACGTATGGGTGTAGGTACTTAACCCATAAAAGAAAAGAAAACATATACACTATCTACGGAAAAGTAATTGGGCATCGTTTTTGCCACTTTAGAACTTCGTGGTACCACCTCTTGTTGCTATAATAACAGCCACCCTGTCAGGCATGCTCTCCACTAGTTTGGGTAGGATATCCACTGCAATGCATTGCCATTCCTCTTGCAACATGGCACTCAGTTGAACAGTGAAAGTTGGCCGCATCTCCCGAGACCTCAATCGCCGGTCCAATTCGTCCCAAAGGTGATCAATGGGATTGAGATCAGGACTCTGTACAGGCCAGTCAAACCTATGAACATTATTATCTGCATACCACTGCATAGTAGCCGCCGAAACATGGAGCCAACTTCCATTGTCCAACTGAGTGCCATGTTGTAAGAGCAATGGCGACGTATTCCAGTGGATATCCTACCCAAACTAGTGGAGAGCATGCCTGACAGGGTAGCTGCTGTTATAGCAACAAGAGGTGGTACCACGAGGTTCTAAAGGGGAAAAATAGTGCCCAATTACTTTTTGGTAGGTAGTGTAATATGCGACCCAAGGCCATGGAGAAGACAACGCATCTAGAAGGATAATATCGAAAGACAAATCCCTGTCCTCCAGATTGAAAGTTGTGTCGCAGGCTGATTTCCTCTCATGTAAAACAATTCGTATTCATCAAGTCATCAGTTTCACAAAGTAAACAGCCGGGCACATAGACCTTTAGCAGGATACATCATGTTAGATTACATGAAAAAACCTGTCTGTTCCTCCAACAGAATTAGAGATAATAGCAGATGATGATTTAAAAGGGATGATGTCCCCGAAGACGAAAGTGTCTCCATGTCAGAAGACTACTTTCCTCCACTATAGTCCTCTCAGAAATTAAAAAGAAAGTAAAAATAACCCAGAAACACATTTTTAATGACACAAACAGAGAAAAAATTAACTTGTACACATATTTTCAGAGAGAAATTTCCTGGTTAACTGTAGTAATGTATATAATTGAGTCCGCCGAGTTAGCTCTGTGATAGCGTGTCTGCTTCCAGACAAGCCGGCTCGGGTTCGATTCCCGGCGGGGTCAGAAATTTTTCATGTAAAATTTCTACCTCGGGACTAGGAGAGATGGCGGTGCATAACTTCTAATCACTAGATTGTGCACCAATTTGCCTGGGTTAAATCCCAAATCTCTCTGCAGTGCATATGAAGAGAAGTCATATATGTCACTGTTGATAGTGATTCGTCCATAGAATGGGGACGTTTAGCCTGGCGGCCCTCTTGGTGCTATTCGACAGGAGTAGGCTACGTGCCGGCACCGGGTTTCCCCTTCTCCCTTTCTCATCATCATCATCACTCATTCCAGACGCTACACTTACACGAACACTTACACATACACTCACCCTAATACACGACATAACTCTCCACAGATACACATCATGTACAGTGTGACCCGCCAAAGTGGTGTGCAACTAGAAAATGGGTCACAGTTCTGTCATCTATCCGCAGTATGCGGAATCTGAATCACGCAAGTGAAGTGGGTGGGCATTGGACACACACACACACACACATACATATATATATATTATATATATAGATATAGATTTTTTCAACTGCTATGTTTATATAGCATCTAAGTGAGATGAAGCTGATAATGCTAGCGAGATGAGTCCAGGGTCCAGCGCCGAAAGTTACCCAGTTGAGGGGAAAATTAGGAAAAACCCCAACCAGGTTTAAACCCGGGCCCTTTCGTTTCACGGTCAGGCGTGCTAATCGTTACTCCACAGCGGGGAATATTATTCTTCTCAGTGGAGACTTTTTATTGACTCCTCCAAGAGAAATCTCAAAGGTGTGTTGTTCCACAACGGAAATACGTATGGTATATTCCTGTGATCCACTCAATCCATCAAAAGGAAACTTCAAAACAAGAAGATCCTACTAGAAAGTATTCACTGTAAAGAGTACAGATGCTTAATCTGCGGTGACTTCAAAGCTATAGTCATGCTAATAGGACAGCGAGCTGGATATACTAAAATGTCTTGCATGCTATGTTAATGGGATAGTTGGGCAAGGCAAAAGCACTGAAATGTGAGGGTTTGGTTAAAGAGGGGAAATTATATGCCTGCAACTAAAAACATCTTGAACCGCTTGTAGACACCAAACAAATCTTCCACCATTACGCATGAAACTGGGCTTAATGAAGCAGTTTGAGAGTGCCCCACGAGAAGTGGGAGCCTGTCTAAGTGCCCCTCATTGAAATTCCCATCCATCACAGAAGACAAGTTGAAAGCTGGAATTTCCGACGTTTCTCAAATTAACAAATTGATGGACGACAAAGATTTTGGTAAAACAATGAATGCGAGAGAAACAGATGTATAGATCGCCTTCAGATCTCTTACTGAAAACATTTCAGGGAATAACAAGTATCCAAATCAGAGGAATATTGTACAAAATACGTTAGAAAATTTCAGGAATTTGGGCCGCAACATGAGGATAAATTTTCAATTTTTACAATCCCATATTGACTACATTCCGGAAAATCTAAGAAATTATACTAAAACAAAAAGTGAAAATTTCCTCCAATATATTAGAGAGATGGAGAAAAGGTATCATATGAGATGGAGTGCATATATGATGGCTGACAACTACTGGATGTAGAGAGAGATCGTAAAGTATCGGGATCTGCAAGGAAGTCGAAAGATGGAAGTTTCAAAATCAGAAAATTTATTTTTTATTCTCATTTTTCGTTTTAAAATAGAGAATAAATTATTATTAAAACAATTATCTTAACAATATTCAACACATGTTTACCAAAAATTTTGTTTGTTGTACTCCTGACCATATATAATAGATGTATCCGTCTAATG
The DNA here is from genome assembly GCA_025594305.2 of Periplaneta americana. Classification (NCBI taxonomy): domain Eukaryota; kingdom Metazoa; phylum Arthropoda; class Insecta; order Blattodea; family Blattidae; genus Periplaneta; species Periplaneta americana. The sequence goes on along the minus strand of JAJSOF020000015.1, from coordinate 106,907,967 downwards.
TACTTTCAAGACAACAACTTTCATCAATTTCACTATGCTGCCATCTAGTGACTGCAAAAGAAGTATGTTATAACCCTGATGGAATTGCGTGGAGTAATAACTTGCAACATTACTCCCATCTAGCGGTCGTTACCAAAATTTCATTTTGAATAGTGGAGACCCTGGTGGTTGTTCTCTTTCATGTTGCCATTTCGTAACCTGGGAAATATAGGCCTATATAATATATGTGTGTGTGATGAGAGGTCACACGAAATGTTTCAATATTTGTGATTAAATGAATAAAATCAAACTTCCCAACATTATGTAAAAGCTGACGTTATTGATAAAATATGGGAATCATTTATAGAATCAGCATAACAACGATTCATAAACACATTTATTTACATATTCCATAGCTCCTTAGTTCATCTTAATTGCTCAAGTTGTTAGAAATTGTATTAGGCCTAAGTCTATTTTACTTACGTTATAGTAAATATATATTTTTACAGAATACTTTCTTCTCCCAGCCTTAGTTCACCATTATCTTAATGATAGTCATAGTCTAACATGGATTCGCTTCCCTCTGACTCAGGATGGTTTTCCAGTTGATGTAGCATTGTTAAATAATCGATTTTAGCAATAATATATAGTTAACAAAGAAAGTGTCCATATTTGTGGAGTAATGGTCAGCGCGTCTGGCCGCGAAACCAGGTGGCCCGGGTTCGAATCCCGGTCGGGGCAAGTTACCTTGTTGAGGTTTTTCTCGGGGTTTTCCCTCAACCCAATACGAGCAAATGCTGGGTAACTTTCGGTGCTGGACCCCGGAGTCATTTCACCGGCATTACCACCTTCATTTCATTCAGACGCTAAATAACCTAGAAGTTGATACAGCGTCGTAAAACAGTCCAATAAAAAATAAAAGAACAAAGAAAGTAAATTTTTACTTATGTGCGATATAAAAGTTTGTCGGTGTTGAATGTATCGAAAGAATTTTTTATTTTTTCCTCCGTGTCATACTGTATGTGAAAACTTTCAACTTTTCGGAGCTTTAATGCGGCTTCGCCACCATAGATAGAAGAGAAGTAGAGAAAAACTACATATAGTGGTATTCTGTTTCTTTCGTTTCTATTTTGCTGCGGTCAGTTTCATTCTGTAACATGTCATCCGTTGTTACAATTTATTTAGTTCTCTCTCTCTCTCTCCTGTTTTCTTATATTCTATAACGTTCGTTTTTATTGTATTGTGTTCCATTTTATTTTAGTTTTCCATTCTGTTCTGTTATGTTGTGTTCTGTTTCTCTACTTCTTTGTGTTTTCCTGAAGAATTTCTTTTCAGCTTCTTTCAATTTGTTCTTGTTTTTTGTTTCAGGTTTCAATCTCCACTGTAATATATCATGCTGAGAAAAGGTAGTGTAATATATATTTTCATTACAACAGATTTTTGTAGCAAATTAGGTTTTTAGTAGTCTGCAGTATTTCCAAATTTTGTGTAAATTTTTAAATTTCTTGTCAACATCTTTTCCATTATCATATATTATAGTCTATTAGGCTCCAACCAAATAATTAAAATTTAATATTATTTGCAGAGATTTGTTACCGAAATTTAATGTAATTTTGATAGATTGCACTTTTACATCCTAAGATAGAATGTAAAAACATGAGAATATCGTATGACATTCTACACTGTGAAATTTAGAAATCATAGAGCGGTTTCAATTCGTGCCCAAGCCTGTATCAAGAAGAACATTGATTTAGATTTTTCTTGTCACAATTTTAATCCAAAATTAATTCTTAGCCTAAATTTTAAAATTTGTATGACTCATGTTTAAATTTTCCTCTATATTTACGATTTGAACTTACTCTCCTGCAGAAAGAACATCTATGTTTTTATATAACCCTGAAAATGAAGCTATCTCATTTGCCAAATAGTAAAATTTAATAATAACAATAATAATGTATTTATTTAGTTATTTATTTCTTTGTTTATTTATTTATTTATTCGTTTATTCATTTATTCATTCATAAACTTATATATTTATATATTCATTCATTTATTCAGCGTTAAGGCATAGGGTCTTCTCTTACACTCTACCAGGTCACAAAGTATACAAGCAGTGAAATTTAACAAAGCGTTAAAGAACAGAATACTAACATATTACAAAAAATAGTAGCGTAACAAAATCGAGATTAAACACTACAATTTACAGATTAACGGTAACAATTTGATAGTGCTGAAAATTCCACTGATGACGATGACGATGAGGACGAAGACAGTTGTTGAATCATTCTATTGCTTCTTAAATTACAGAAATTAGAACACTGTAAGGTCCCACTACAGCACTACAATAGGTAGCTTTAGACCTCTAAGAATTTCAAAACGTCTATAAAATAAAAAGCGTTCCATAGGAAACAGGTTTCGCAAAGGTAAATGAATCGCTCCTTTCTTGTTATAAATCGAAATAGACTACCGAAAAAATGGTTTGTACATGTTCTCTGGATCAAGCGTAAGAGAAATGTTTGTAATTTTGTGGTATGGAGAGATTTTTACTTTGTATTTACACTTGTATCTTGCATTTGTATCTCTTTTTTCATATCTGCAATTCTATGTTTTAAACAAATATCTGTACTGTCTATTGTAATTGGGGCTTTGCCCTGTTATAGACATAAATAAGTAAGTAAATAAATAAATAAATAAATAAGTACATAAATAAAACAGGTTGAAGGGACGTTAAGGTTACAGCATTAGTATACAGTTGACTTCCATGCAATTCAGTTCATTTTAGTTCGTGGTGATGCCAGTACACATTAGAACTGAAAATCTTAATTTATGATATGTAGGCCATATCACAAAAAAATAGTATTTACAGCAGTCGATAGTTCCAGCACTTAAAAGGTAAGACGATAAGTTACATCTGAAATGTTATGTAGGCTATATAACCATATATTTTTGTTTAAAGCTAACGAGTTGAATCACCGCTGAGCTGAATATTGTTTCTCCATGTCACTTTTCGAACGGCATATGTTAAACGAAATCTGTTTCCGGGCGTACAACCGTTACAATAATAGTTGGATTATAGGTGACAAATTGTTCCAATATGAATATAGGATTCCCGTATAATTTTTCCAATCTGTAATTCCCAATGATAATTTTTCCCAATGTCTTCTTCCCAAAGATATTTTTGCCAAACTGCAATTTCTCGAGACTGAAGTTCCCAATTCTTAAATTGGCCACATTTACCGAGAGTCATTTGCATTTGCATTCCCAAAAAATCAAACAACATATAATTTTCCGAAATTGTTTACTTAGAAATGAAATATGATCAGTTACAAACAGAAGTTGTAGCCAATGCGAAATAAATAATCCAGAGTTCTGTTATTTTCTTTGTACTGATTGTAATGAAGCACAGTATTTCTTATTCTTTCGTTCATACGAACCCAATTTTGCTCAGGCTTTGTCTTAACAGACTGACCCAGTGGCAGTTGAGCAATGGATGCCTCGGTGTCTGCCTGTTCCTTTTGAAACTCACCAGATAATGTTATCTTATAACAGTTTGGAATTTCCCCTAAATCTTCTAAATTAATTGGTTCTGTAGGCAGTTCCCTTCCCCTAACACGGCGTAAAGGTTTCTTGAGATTCTCTCGATCTGGAAGCTGGCTTAAAATTCCCGATTCAACTCTTGGAAGTTCTGTGCGAAGGACTTGTGCAGGATGTATTTCTAGGTGTTCAGTTGCAATTCTTTGCATTCGTTGAGCCACCAACTCTGCATTGACCTTTTCTTGGTTTGGAGCATGAGAATTAATACTTTCTTTCAATATGGTAATTTATTCTCTAACCCCTTGCGTAATCGCAGTAACTCTGCATTCCTGTCTTCGAGATCAATACCAGTAATCTTTGTAATTTTTTATACAGGGTGTTAAAAATATCCAATATTTTAAGATGTGCTAGCTTGCATCAAAACGAGAAAATAATGTCTAACAAACATGGGTCCTACAACACATACTTTCTGAGATTTGTACATTTTTTCATAGAAGGTGCTCAATGTGACATCCATTCATGGCAATGCATTCCTCTGCCCTTCGACGTAAGGAATCACGCACTCTTTGAAATTGACCAAGTTGTTCTTGATAACCAAAAGTCTAGAGGATTTAGGTTTGGGGATCAGCAGGCCAAGGTATGGGCCTCCCCAATCAATTCAGCGGTCCTGAAATATCAGCGTCAGATGTTCACGCTCATTGTGGAAAAAATTGCTGTGTACCATCATGCATGAACACATCTGTAGTCTTCGCTGACATGACACATATTCCAGCAAGGTAGACAATACGTTAATGAGAAAGTCCTGATAACGAGCCCCAGTTAATCTCTGTGGTAGTGCGTATGGCCCTTATCTATTGGCAAGTATGCCTGCCTATACGTTAATTGAGAATCGGTGCTGATGCCTTGTTTCTTCAAATGCATGGGAATTTTCATCAGCCTACACATGATGATTACGAAAATTCACGACACCATCTCTGCTGAACCCCGCTCATATCCGCAACCAGACTTTTGTTTTCAATATTCCTGTGCGACTTATCAGTATTCCATGCCAGGGGTGTCAACTACGGTGTGATTGTCTGGCAGCCTGGTGTATTGTGGGGCAGAAAAATGCATTGCCATAAATGAACGTCACATTGAGGAACTCCTATGAACAAGTGTTCAGATCTCAGAAAGTATGTGCTGTAGACCCCATATTTATTAGACTTTTTTTCTTGTTTTAATGCATACTATCACCTCCTAAAATATGGGATACTTTTTAACACCCTGTAATCTTCTATAGTACATGTCTCCAATTAGTAGTAATTTCTTTCCTCCTGCAGGTGGAATTATAATCTGTGCCATAATTATTATACTGGAATTTTGTACTGAACTACGCCTAAACAGCATTACCATGGATACTCACTACAATAATACGTTACCTACTTGGAAAAAAAGGATTGAGAGAAATGGTCCTTGGGATAATTTAACAGTGGGAATATTAGATTGGGAAAATTGTCCGTGGTACAAATCTTTTGGGAGAAATGGTCATTGGGATAATTTAACAGTGTAAATATTAGATTGGGAAAATTGTTTTTGATACAAATGTTTTGGAAGAAGTATTAGTATTAGTATTAGTATTAGTATTAGTATTTATTTATTTAACCTGGTAGAGATAAGGCCGTCAGGCCTTCTCTGCCCCTCTACCAGGAGATTCGAATAATTTAACAGTGGGAATATTAGATTACGAAAATTGTCCTTGGTACAAATGTTTTGGGAGAAATGGTCATTGGGATAATTTAACAGTGAGAATATTAGATTTGGAAAATTGTCCTTGGTACAAATGTTTTGGAAGAAGTGGTCTTTGGGATAATTTAACAGTGGGAATATTAGATTGGGAAAATTATCCTTGGTACAAATGTTTTGGGAGAAATGGTCATTGGGATAATTTAACAGTAGGAATATTAAATTGGGAAAATTGTCCTTGGTACAAATGTTTTGGAAGAAGTGGTCATTGGGATAATTTAACAGTGGGAATATTAGATTACGAAAATTGTCCTTGCTACAAATGTTTTGGGAGAAATGGTCATTGGGATAATTCAACAGTGGGAATATTAGATTGGGAAAATTGTCCCTGGTACAAATGTTTTGGAAGAAGTGGTCATTGGGATAATTTAACAATGGGAATATTAGATTGGGAAAACTGTCCTTGGTACAAATGTTTTGGAAGAAGTCGTCATTGGGATAATTTAACAGTGGGAATATTAGATTGGGAAAACTGCCCTTGGTACAAGTGTTTTGGAACAAATGGTCATTGGGATAACTTAACAGTGGGAATATTAGATTGGGAAAATTGTCCTTGGTAGAAATGTTTTGGAAGAAGTAGTCATTGGGATAATTTAACATTGGGAATTTTAGATTGGAAAAATTTTCCTTGGTACAAATGTTTTGGGAGAAATGGTCATTGGGATAATTTAACAGCGGAAATATTAGATTCGGAAAATTGTCCTTGGTACAAATGTTTTGGAACAAATGGTCATTGGGATAATTTAACAGCGGAAATATTAGATTCGGAAAATTGTCCTTGGTACAAATGTTTTGGAACAAATGGTCATTGGGATAATGCATAACTGGGACTATCAGATTGAGAAGAATGGTTTGGGAAACTGTTCGGGAACGGAATATAGAAATAATCACAGCGGAGCGATAGTAGCCTATGCTTAATACTCGTATATCACTTCCCTTTTTTTGGGAAGGAAATTTAGGAAATAACAGTATTGCGATATAAATGCTGGAGTGTCATTTTTCTTTGTATCTAACCGGTAACTTTAATGAAATTTATCTTTTTTTTCGAATATCACACGTTGTAATTAGATGAACCACAATCAGTTTTATTTCTGTAGAGAAAATCACATAGTTGCGTTTTATTTCGCACGGCTGGGTTTGTTGGTTCAAGTTAAGAAGCGTGACTACAGGGTAATAACAGGGTTCTGTACTGTGTAATTTGCAGAGGGGCGTACTGGAACTTGCTAACGAACTGTGGTAACAAAGCGACCCTCAATCATAATCAATTACAGAGAGGCGCTAGCTGTAAGCTGTGTTGTTAATAACACAATGGCGTGAGATCGAGACTTTGCTTCCGTGACGATTCTGGAAAGACAGACATCAAGAAGTAAGTTAAGAAGTTTTGCGTGCTACAGAAGTTATAAATTAATTGATAAAACTTGTGTTTAATCGTTAAGTCAATTGATACTTTTAATTCTCATATTTCTACTAGACTATGTATTTCTTCGCCATGTTCTGTTCCTTCCGATAATACTTACTGGAAGGTATAGGGTGGCCGCTTGTAGAGTGACTTGAAAAACCAGGAACGGGATGATGAGGAAAGGATGATGGGGCAGGAAAGAAAGTACTGAAGATGAGTGGGGTTCCAATCACCTGATAAAGTTACGTGATATTTATCCATAGGAGTGAGGGAAAAATTCCGAAAAACCTCACCCAGGCAACTCGTCCTGACCGGGAATCGAACCCGGGACTACTGGGTTCGGAGTTAAACTCGCTAACCCCTCAGCCACAAGGGTGGACGCTGTGAGAGCATAGTGAAACATATAACAAGAGATATACACTCGTGGATGAAAGATAAATCTCTTCCATTGCCTATTTCGGGAATGGAACCACGGATCGCTTGAATGTGAAGTTCATGGGCTATCCACAGAGTCAAAGCGGTAGACCAAATTTGTATTTGGGAAAATATAAAATCTAAGAATGTGTTATATAAATCAATTGAGTTCACACACAGCCTATAATATTATTTTAACGCATTACGTATGCCGAAATGGTAGGTGTTGACATACAATTAATGTGTCCGTATTTTCTATACAGGTGTTCTACTAGGCGATATTCAAAAGTTCTTAGCCTTATATGGAAAAAGTTAGTCTACTATATTTCAAAACAAATTTTTACATCGCAGATCTAGGTTTCAGGGTAGCTCCCTTGAAATTGTTAAAATTTTTACTTGTTTAACATCTTTTAGCTATATAAGCTTACAAGCAAACATCCTGAAGTGGGCAGATAAAAAAGTTATTTTTTTTCTTCCACCATGTTAATAATGTCAAAAGAAGTGCTTATACAAATTTTGGCCACTCCACTGCAATTACGAGGCCGTCCAAAAAGTGATTTTCCCTGGGGTCGTTTACAGAAAAAAAGCACAATTGCATGGAAAGATTTTTTGAAACAGATACAGCAATTGTTGCACTATTTTTAAACATATTCCCCACTAGAATTGAGACATTTGTCATACCATGTGATCAATTTTTGTATCCTTGTGTCGTAGAAATCAGCCGTCTAGGATCGGAACCAGCACCTTCTATCGATCCCAATTCCAGTGGGGAATATGTTGAAAAAAGCTCAAAAATTGTTGTCAGTTTCAATAAATGTTTCAATGAAATTGTGTTTTCTTTCTGTTAACAATCCCTGGAGAACTTATTTTTTACGGCCCTCGTAATTACGGTCGAGTGGTTGAAGCATTTTTGGTGAAAGAAAAAAATTAACTTTTTTTATCTGTCCCCTTCAGAATGTTTGCTTGTTAATACAGCGTACACAAAGCAAATATAAACCTTAAAAAAATATTTTGTCTTGGTCTGTAAACCTTAATCCACAATGTCTATTACTGCTTCAGTCGGTGAAAATTTCCTTTGTTTCCCTTTCCATTTCCCTTCTCTCCTCTCCTCTCCTCTCCTCTCCTCTCCTCTCCTCTCCTCTCCTCTCCTCTCCTCTCCTCTCCTCTCCTCTCCTCTCCTCTCCTCTCCTCTCCTCTCTCCTTTTTAAGTTTCCGAAGTGATGAAGCTGTCGAAGATTGGTTTTGATCAAACTATTGACAGCTAATTTCATCAAATTACCACCATGCAATCAGGGATTTATGAGCGGATAGGTACACTGTCTTGCAATACAACACTTATTAGGAAATTTGCCACGACATATTATTATCTTCACAAGTTTTTACAAGGCTTTGTTAATAATAAAAACAATACTCTTACTTCACAGTTTTGCCTTCAGCTGAGCAGTTTGCCGTAATTATTCTGTCTCTACCCAAAAAAAAGAAATTACAAGAAATTTCCTGACTATTTATTTACCGCGGATTTCTTTTGGCAGGAAGAACCAGAGTGTTTCCAGTCTCTTGTTCGTTCTCTTGTTTATGGATCGCAATGATGGATGCATGTTTCGTTCATAGTGACAATATCATCCAAGAAGTTGAAAGAATTTTCTACAAAATGGGTGTAAAGCGACTTGACATTTATCGTTCTTGAATTGTTTCTTATCGGCAGACAGCGGCGCAGGGTATACCGAAATGCATAAGTTACGAACGCGCGGACCGCTGTGTTGTGTAGATCGAGGAGAATGGGAGATTGAGAGTACAGTTACTCCTTGCCTCAACATGTAAACACTCAGTCACAGTATGTTATCTGTGGCGCCACACCCCTTGAAGTGCCCAGACCGACCAGCCGGCTGCTGGCCTCACGTTCACATGCCGAAGCAGAGGTGGACGATTATCCAACTAGACTGGAGGTATCATGTGGCTAGGTTAGGACGATGATCCCCAGCCGTTGTAGCTGGCTTTCGCAACCGGATTTTGCTACCTATTATAGATTCCCAAGTGCATCACGATGCTGGGTGTGCACCGGTGCCATACACTGACCGAAATTTCATGAGAAAATTTTTCCCTCGTGAGGACTCGGACCGGCGCGCATTCCGTAACGCGAGTTATAGGCAGGACGCCTTAGACTACGACTCCACGGCTCTGGACAGTAGGGTACAAAATAAATGTTCACTTTTACATATATAATATAGTACATTTTTAGTACAACAAATAATTTCCTAACATTACATGTTTCAATTTACATTATACTGTACAAGTTTTAACAATATAAAGTAATCATTTATGTGTGAGCAGAAAAGAAAAAAATATACAGTAGGCCTACTTACATAAAATATATTTCTTCACAATTAAGTGCACCGAATTACAAGGTACATTCGCAACGTATCAACGTACTTTCACTGAAAATAAATTTTTCCAGAAACGCTAAATGGATGTTGGCATGTGTGATCATTATTCACAAATCTTGATTAAACGAGATTTTGGTATTTACATTAAAAAAAAAACACCTTTTTACGCCTTATTATTATTTTCGCTCTTACTCAACAATTTTGTTTCCTGAAATTACTAAGTTTCTAAATAGCAACGATGATATGGTTATGTACGAACATAATTTCATGGACGATAACTAATTTGTTTAGTTTCCTTATTATTTCCAAATTAAACAATCATTATTGATTTATTCATAAATAAGCTTCGTATATTCTATGAAGAATTATGACATCACAATAAAATGGGGTTACTTAAACACAATTTGAAAATACTTGCAGGTCACCTGTGTAGCTCATGCGATAGCGCGTTTACCTGCTGATCCGGAGTTGCAGTCGGGCGTAGGCTCAATCCCTCTTGGGCTGATTACCTGGTTGAGTTTTTCCGAGGTTTTCTCCAACCGTAAGGCGAATGTCGGGTAATCTATGGCGAATCCTCGGCCACATCTCACTATCGCCAATTCCATCGACGTTAAATAACCTAGTAGTTGATATAGCGTTGTTAAATAACCAAAGAAAAAATAATTTGCATCAGATATGTCTTGTTTGGCATGTCAAATTAATGTTTTTCTGATGTTAACAAAAATTTCGGAATATACAGTAAAGCAACGTTAACTTTGAGCTGTTTTGTCACACTGGAAAACAAATATTTGCTGAACTCTCATTTACTCGGACTAGAAAACTCTCGAAGCTGCGAAGTTTTAAAGTAAAAATCTAATCGGAGATAAAAGTTTTAGTCTAAAAAGCTTGTAAGTTAATGAACAAACAGTCGCAAAGTATACTAAAAATCATAAGAATAGGTGTGTCCACATTTGTACTATTTGTACTGAGTAACGGAGAAAGTGGTTAGTTTTCCTAACAAGCCATCTGTGGGGATTAAACCCAGCGAGTCTTCCTGATTGTAGTAGCTCCGTCCTTGCGACTGTTTCAGTATGGATGAACTCAAGGGAGTTGTAGAAAATAGAAACGGTCGGAAAAAAGAAAGTTAAAACGACTGCTTGTTTTCCATGCAGCCCACCTGTCGGAATCAAGTAATCACGAATTCAACGTACGAAATGTCAGACGAAATCTCTTATCTTAAGAATCTCTGTTATATTGGGACAAGAGGTCCTTCTTTGGAAAACCTCATGCCTGAAATTAGTTACTTAAATCTTTACTGAACAGCCTGTATTTGATTAGTCATCTTTCTTCTTCATAATTTATTTTATTGATCCGACGAAGTCATAGTTCCATCTTCTTCTGGGTCTTTTATGTTTTTTTTTTTTTTCCTTCGGCTTGTACAGTACATTACTGCTAAATAATATAGCGTATCAGCATCCATCCTGGTGAATGTTCATATCAGTTTCTTTGTATTCTGAAATTTTATCATTTATTATCTCGTATATTGTTATTTATGTTTTTTTTTCAGTACTTGGTGAGATATATACACTTCCTAGGAATATAATTTATGCTGTTTGTTTGTCTATTTGACTTTTATCTCTTTTGCTTATAATGAAATTCTCACATCCATATAAGAGCATTAGCACAGCTATTACTTCCTAGAACATAGCTGGGCAGCAAGAGCGGATTCTACTCTCTCACGGGGAGCCATATGATTTCTCTTCATCCCCTTTCTTCCCCGCCGAACACCGCGCAATGTTGGTTCCGTGACGGATGAATATTAAGCGTCCCCGTTTATAGTTTGGATCCGCTCCCTATGCCCAGCCCTGTCCTAGAACTTAAGTTGGATTTCTCTCCTTCTCTATTTATTTGAATGTTATTTTAATTGTGCAGCACTTAAGTTGACTATTTCGTTTATATGACGTCATTCCATTTTAGACCAATGAAGTGTAATGAAATTTTGAATTCCAACCAATCACAGTCAGACTTTGCAATAATTTTTGCAGCTAGATTTATCGCTATCAATTTATCGCATGGTCGTTCTTTTGTTTAGTCGTTGTCGCCAACTGTTTCCCCGTAAATTGATGATCATGAATACATTAAGATGTAACTACACGGTTAAACTTTTATTTCAACTTTAAAGCAATGAATGCAAGATTGATATTTAATATTAATTAATACATTGACGCAGTGAAGACGACGTTCAAAACGGCGCACCATTTAGACACAAAATCTTCATGCATCTTAATTGAACGTACCTTTTAAACTTGATTCTTTTGAATATTCTTCCCAGATTGCACACATACGCGATTGGAATATTGAACTGTGTAGATGCAGCTTTAGTTCCGTTATACACCACAGCGAGAATGCGTTTGTCGAGCTATAAAAAATGCTTTCGTGTAGCACTGATGGTAACGGTCGAAATAAGACACAGCTGAGATTGGTCCTGCTTCCACAGGTAACATAACCTATCATCGCATATCAAACCCAATGACCTTGCATAGTAATAACAAGGTATTTTGATCAAACTGCCTTCCGTAGGCTTATTGCCAATGTCATCTTTAATATTGTATATAACTTTACAGCAGAGATATAAGAAGTTAGAAACTGTTAGGGTGTGATATTTAAAAGTATAGTATTACACTTAAAAATAATGAATAATAAATTAGTTTATTAATAGGAAAATATACAAGGAGCATTTTAAGTATAATCAAAACTTTCAAAACTAGGTTATTAGGTTATTTCAACTACAATTATTTAACCGTTTCCTCGGCCGCCTTGTACAGTAGTGGCAAAAAAAAAACCGGACCGAACCTTGTAGCTGATTTCAGAGCCTTGTTCACTCCAGAGCACGATAGACTGGTAACTAAGACTTCCGCGGTTCGAATCCTTCCTGGGAAGGAAACTTTTTTTGTTCCTTATTCAAATTTATTCCCAATACTTTTCGATTGCTGGTAAAATTCATGTTCTAGGAATAATAAGTTAATTAAATAGTAAAATATCGCTGCAAACCAAAAGTATTGGGATTCCTTCCCAGTCAGGATTCGAACCACGAAAGTCTTAGTTACCAGTCTATCGTGCTCTGGAGTGAACAAGGCTCTGAAATCAGCTACAAGGGTCGGTCCAGCTTTTTTTTGCCACTACTGTACGTCTACTTACACAGTATTTTATCAACTATTTCTGGAAGTATGTTTTATTTCTTCCTCATTCTTGTTTAATGGTCCTTTGTGTGTTTGTGTGTGTGTGTATATATATATATATATATATATATATATATGTATATATACTATTCCTCACTGTTGTATAGTTATAATTTACATAATTTTATTATTATTATTATTATTATTATTATTATTATTATTATTATTATTCCTCGTCTGTGGCTCAGGCATTAGCGCGCTGATTTTCCATCCATCTTCCCATCATCTCATCTATCATATGCAATAATTAAAAATAGGCTGGAGTGAAGTCTTAGGGATAAATGATTAGTCCGATGCTGAATAGGAAGGGCTTGATCTCAGAGCTTTGTGAATTTTCATTCAGATATTCATTTGAGGTTAAGTGGCTCACGTCCACGCCTGTGGAGTAACGGTCTGCGCGTCTGGCTGCGAAACCAGGGGGCCTGGGTTCGAATCCGGGTTGGGACAAGTTACCTGGTTGAGGTTTTTTCCGGGGTTTTCCCTCAACCCAATACGAGCAAATGCTGGGTAACTTTCGGTGCTGGACCCCGGACTCATTTCACCGGCATTATCACCTTCATTTCATTCAGACGCTAAATAACCTAGATGTTCATACAGCGTCGTAAAATAACCCAATAAAATAAAAAAATAAAAAAGTGGCACACCTGTCAGCATCGAATTTCCGAATGGTATTCAAGCACCTGTCGGACTTCGACATTCATCGCATATATGGGTAGCACAATGTGCCAAAGCAAACCTTTGGGGTAAGGATCCAGTCCAGGAAAAACCAAAGCAATATTTTTATCTTACAGAGAGTGGAAATCATAACTGCAAATTGAAGGGTGCAATAAAATACATTAAAGATGGTGCACCGAAATACCTTTTCATAATTGTCACATCAGTATCAGAATATACACTCACAAGGATCTCAATAAGCGTTTTTTTTTTACTGAGTTTATTTAGCTCAGAAGGCAGCAGCTCACTTTTCGCATGATTAACGTCCGCCATGTCGATATGTCGATCCACTTTGTAGACTTAGTGTGACAAAAAAAAACTATAAATTGATTGGAATCAAAATATTTAAAAGCTCCCTATAAACATTCAACTTCTTCCTGTTGAAAGTTATAAAACAAAACTTTACAGTTGGTTAAATAAAAACCCACATTGTTCAATAAATGAGTTCTTTGAAATTGACATACATTTTTAAGCAATGCAGTTTTAAATGTTATGGTTGTTGTTTCTTAATTTTTTTAATAATGAGATTTTAAATGAAACCTAGTGGTAAATCGATTTACATTTAAATTTCAATGTATTAATGAACAGAGCAAATTGCACTACCTTATGTTGCATTTTTAAAGTTTATTATTAACCTCTGTAGTATTCTTAATTAGTTATTAAACATATGACAATTAGTACTTGATACTGTCTTTTATCTAGTAAATATAGTACTTTTAACTTTATATTATGTAATTTGATAAATATCTACATTGCTTTAATAATTAAATTTTTATTTTGTATATCTATGAAATGTATTGTAGTAAGACTGTAACATTTGAGAATGACTATAGTGAAGTTTTTCATCCAATGTCAATAAAGATTATTATTATTATTATTATTATTATTATTATTATTATTATTATTACACCAATATCCAATTCGAACTGAGTCCGCCTTTATTTTCTACAAAGATCCACATCATATTATCACTGTTTGGGAGATTAAGTAATTATGCTTTACCTATATGTAAATGAAACTTTCTGTTGCTTGGTTTTTGGAAAAGAAATTGATGCAATTGATGGAAAAGTGTGTTTTGGTACTGTGTGTTTCTCGTAACAAATGTATCACTGAGATTAACCTTATTTGATTTGCATAATGGGGTATAAACAATGCTTTCCCACATTTTGTATGTCCATTTCAGTGGCATGATGCAACAAAATCGGCTGAAGATTAACGTAGATCCCTAATGTAATGACTGCCTGACCGCAGTGACGTAAACACTGACGCTTCCAATACTAGGCGCGAGGAAATCCTAGATGATCCTGCTTAGGAGAAATAACGGTAGAATTTGCTTTCTAATGTTTACTGTATCTCGTTCGTATGTAATATTCGTACATATTCGTAAAATTTATATTCAGAAAATATAAGTCGATATTAGGAATTTTTTTTTTCAAAAGCTGTTTTACTTATCATTGTATGGGAAGTAGAATAATTTTGTCATATTTTTATACCATATAGTTGTTAACTTTTACGGATAATGTTTTCTGTTATGCCATTAGGAAAGTTCAGAATAACAGAGACGCTTTGGAATTGAAGGGGATACATCAGCTTCCTGTTTTTGCGGATGACGTGAATATGTTAGGAGAAAATTCACAAACGATTAGGGAAAACACGGAAATTTTACTTAAAGCAAGTAAAGCGATAGGTTTGGAAGTAAATCCAGAAAAGACGAAGTATATGATTATGTATCGTGAACAGAATATTGTTGACATCACATGAACCAAATTGTTCCACAGAAGTACCTATAAAAGTTCGAATCCTACCGTCTGTAATCATTCACGTTTCGAATCACTGAAACTCGTGATAGCAAAAGTGAAACATAGTGAGAGAATAATGAATATAACGTGTTCCAGCAAGCACATTAGGTCAATATGATCCAACTACATGCGGGTTGTCTTCTATCTGGTATGTTGTACAGCAGTGGTATTCAATATTTTTTGCTACTTTATCCACAAAATTCCTTTTTTTTTCTTTAACTTCGTACCACAATTTGCGTTGCAATTGTACTATAAGAAAAAACAAAAGACCATGACTGACGTAAGCAAAATAAATTAATTATTTCTACTATTACTACGACAACAACCACCACCACCACTACTACTACGAATACTACTACTAAGTCTACTACTACGAATACTACTACGTCTACTACTACTAATACTACTACGACTACTACTACTACAACTACAACTGCTACGACTACTACTACTACTACTGCTTCTGCTACTACGACTACTACTATTTCTGCTACTGCTACTACGTCTACTACTACTACGACTACGACTACTACTACGAATACTATGACTACTACTACTACTACTACTACTACTACTACTACTACTACTACTACGAATACTTTGACGACTACTACTACTACTACGACTACGACTACTACTACTACTACTACTACTACTACTACTACGACTACTACTACTATTACTACGACTACTACTACTATTACTACTGCGACTACGACTACTACGACCACTACTACAACTACGACTACTACTACTAATACTACTACTAGTTCTGCTGCTGCTACTGCTACTACTACTTCTACTACTATGACTACGACTACTACTACTACTTCTGCTGCTACTGCTACTACTACTTCTACTACTACGACTACTACTACTTCTGCTGCTACTCCTGCTGCTGCTATTACTACTACGACTACTACTACTACTACTTATAATAGTACTACGACGACTAGTACTACTACTACTACTACTACTACTACTACTATTACTACTGCGACTACGACTACTACGACCACTACTACAACTACGACTACTACTACTAATACTACTACTACTAGTTCTGCTACTGCTACTACTACTTCTACTACTGTGACTACGACTACTACTACTTCTGCTGCTACTGCTACTACTACTTCTACTACTACGACTACTACTACTTCTGCTGCTACTCCTGTTGCTGCTGCTACTACTACTACTACGACTACTACTACTACTTATAATAGTACTACGACGACTACTACTACTACTACTACTACTACTACTACTACCTACTACTACTACGACTACTACTATTGCTACTGCTACTACTACTACTACTACTACTACTACTACTACTACTACTACTACTATTACTTCTGCTGGTGCTACTGCTGCTGGTACTGCTGCTACTACTACTACGACTACTACCACTACGACTACTACCACTACGACTACTACCACTACGACTACTACCACTACGACAACTACGACCACGGCTACTACTACTACTACTACTACTACTACTACTACTACTACTACTACTACTACTACTACTACTACTACTACTACTACTACTACTACTACTTATGGGGTATTCCGAATAAAAGGAACAATTTAATCTGAGGAACTGCAGATAATTTACGCATTAAGAAATAATATTGGGACTAAACCATGAAATACCTCTCACATGTCTGGATTGATATTTGGGCTCCTTAAACAAAATTGAACGGTTTAATTCAGGCACTCTGTATATGTTTTTTGCAAAAATTAAAATACCCTAGGTAATACTAAATGAAAGGGAACTAAATAACTACGGTAATAATGAAACGTGTACGCAATTTATTAACATATATTTTTGTTCGTCGTACTTTTTTTATTTACTATCTTGGAGTAAACATAGTTTTAGTTAACTTATGGTATATCAGGCTCTAAGTTCATCAGTTGAAATTAAGATTCCGTTATTGTATATGGTTTTTCCAGTAATCTCAATAGAGTTTTTGATTTATCTAGAGAAAATCAAGACCCGAGTGGTTTTTAATTGACTATTACACGATTAGAAGAAAATATGTAAAGATTAGAAGAAGTAAAGTACTCTAATACAATAAAATATTAGTTGACTTGCTAAAATTTTATTTCACTAATGTCAGCTGCACCAAAACGTTTGAACGGAGCCCGTCATTATCTATGCGGTAAACAAATGACGATCGAAAAGCGTGTTTTATAATACCGTAAAAAATTTTCAGTTTGAAATGTTGGCAAAGAAAGAAACAAATAGTGTCAGTGTGTGTCTGTGTGTGTGTGTATTTATTCACACTGCAAATGCATATATACCCGGTGGCAGTGGTAACTAATTACACTCAATAATGGCATTAATAATAAACAATTAATAACAAATTAATAATAATAATAATAACAATAATAACAGGGAGCATCCTAAATTAAATGAAGCACGATCACTTAAAATAACATTTAAAGTAAATCTAATTTGTATCTTAACCCTAAATTCGAACTAAAACCCACGAGTATGATATTTTCATACCTGCAAAAGTACCTTTCAGCACTATACTTACTTCGCTCACAACGCACTCACTGCACTGGAACTACGACATATTTCGCTGATTCTATCCTGATTATCAATATCAAGTATAAAACTTCACTGATACAAACACACTTCACTGTCACAACACACTTCTTCACTGATGCAACACTTCAAATAACAACATATGAATTACTCTCTTTAAATAGTGTGAATAATATGCTACAGTCTATTAGTAAAGCCCTTAAGCTTATTTAAATACATTTTTGGATATTGGTAAAGCCTTTAATAAGTCTGCAGGTAAAGCGGGAAGGTGATAAAAATAGAAGAAAGTATATAAAGATTAGAGGAAATAAAGTACTCTAATACAATAAAATAAGTATTAATTGACTCACTAAAAATTCTATTTCACTAATGTTAGCTTCACCAAAACGTTTGAACGGGGCCGCCATTTTTAGTTGGCTATCTATGCGGAAAACAAATGACGATCGCAAAGCATATTTTATAGTACCGTAAAGAATTTGCAATTTGAAATGTTGGCAAAGAAAGAAAGAAATGTTAGGGAAGTGATAAAAACAAAGAAATGCTATGGAAGTGATAAGAACAAACAAATGCTAGGGAAGTGATAAAATTGTAGCGATAAACAGTCATGATTGGTTGAAACAGGTCCTTTGGTACTGGTCTATTGGTCAAAAGTAGTATGACATAATACTCGTAAAAGTGTAATAGTCACATTTATATCACTGTCGAGAAAAGCGTCCCAAAATGTACAAGACATTGTAAGAGATATTTCATACCTTCATTTAGTCCTATACACAGTAATCACCCCAGTAGACGTATTCAAAAGTTTTAAGTGCTTTTGTGGTAGAACTTCGTTCCGGGATCCCTCAGGCAACCGCATATAATGTTGTGCTAAACGTCTTTGTTTATGACGAAGTTGCGGCACTGGCTTCTTATCCTTTCTGTAAACAAACAGGTAAAGGTTGAAGATTCTGAGGGAATGGTAGGTGGTACAGATGATTTTATTTGTTATTTTTGTTTCTTTCTGCTGAGAGAGAATCAATATTATTCCGTGCGTTTTCATGTCGTGGAATGTTTTCTGCATGCTTTCCAAGCAGAGTTGTGTTTAAGTAAAGAGCTTTAAAGACTACTTTAGTTTCTGCATGAAAGCGTCTGAGGAGGGAAAAAAATAATTCTCCAACATGACAACCCATATCCCCAGTCTGTTCATCTTTGATTTTGAAGTATCGAGAGGAAGAGTTAAAAACTTCCTTTAACCATCCAGTCCCGATCGATGTGGATCATACACCATTTTTTCGGTTTCTTAGAATATCAGATGAGATGACATCATTTAGAAACTAGCAGAGGTATCTAACGTGTTCTATCCTTGTCGACGAAAGGAAACTTTATGGCATGAGTACTTTTTATACTCTTGGAAAGATGGCAAATATGGTTAGTGGTGATTTTGTGGAGAGTGGGCAAAGATAATACTTACCTTTAATCCTTTTCTACCTCAGGGATTAGATCAAATAACTTGTGTCGTCTTCAGATAAATGTGTCTTGTCTTGTTTCCGACCTCCCTACTTTTTTCTTTACTTCAAGTTTGTACTTTATTAATATTTTCAGTAGCCGTTCTTCCTTCATTCTTAATATAGCTTATGTTGATATCATTTTTTTCCTGTAATTTTTGTGTTTAAACTGTACATATTTAGTTCTCCCTGACGTCTATGCTTCTCTTTTCTAGAGGGTAAATCCAGCTACCGATCTCAACAACCCATTTCAGCGGATTATATCAATTTTCATTTTATCAGTTCCATTCAAAGCCCAATTCTCGCATCCATAAATTGCTGTAGGCCTAGGTACTTTGTGGAATTTAATTTCTGTGGTTTCTAATGTCTTGTTATTTAATATTCTCCTTATTACCCCATTAATTTGACTAAATTTATTCAGTTCTATATTTAGGTCTTCATGAGAACGTCACAAATTAAAACCTAGATAATTAAAACTACAGAATTATTAAATTATTTCATTGTTCATAAATATCTAACACCATATGTGATTTTTTTCTCACAGTGCCATGGATTTTATTTCAGCAGTTGAAATCTTTCAATTAAATGTCTCCATTGCCTGGTCTATCGTGCTATCAAAAAGGAGTGCGTTATATGGTAGTAAAAATTTTGAATAGCCTCCCTATCGATATAAAAAATGAAACTCAAAATATAAGATTACTTAGGGCCTAATTTCTCACGTCTTCTATTCTGTGGGTGAATTCATGACATTCAACAACGCGTCATGAAATTGATACTAAAACTTTGTGTTGTATTAATAGACTATATTATAAACCTTTTCTGTATATATTTCAAGTAGACTGTGACTATAAATTAACGATGCTATTCATAGACATTTGGTTACTTATACAGGATTCATAATATCGTATCGTATCGTATCGTATCGTATCGTATCTCATCGTATCGTATCGTATCGTATCGTATCGTATCGTATCGTATCGTATCGTATCGTATCTCATATCGTATCGTATCTCATATCGTATCGTATCTCATATCGTATCGTATCTCATCGTACCTTATCATATCTCATATCATATATCTCATCATATCTCATACCATATCATATCATATCTCATATCATATATCGTATCGTATCATATCATATCATATATCATATCATATATCATATCTCATATCATATCATATCATCTCATATCATATGTCATATCATATCTCATATCATATCTCATATCATATCATATCTCATATCATATCATATCTCATATCATATCATATTATATCTCATCATATCTCATATCATATATCATATCTCATACATAATTTATCATACATCATATCGCTAACACTGGTTTATGAATACAAAATACGTTAGTTCGCTGATCATCCACCGGAAGCCCGCGCTAAGAATGTCTATGAATACGGCCCTAAGACTTTATAGTAGTATTAAGTTTTTGACTTGTTCCATATTCTAGCTGTGAAGCAAGGTACGAATACCATGGAATGTTAATAAATACAATACAATAAGATAGTTTCCATTCGTTGTTTATTTAATAGAATTCGTCATTTAAAACTATTTTTTACTGTTTAGTAGCTTTTTCACTGTATAATGCTAAATAGAGCTGGCGATAAACATCTCTTTTTAACATCTTGGTTTATTTCCTCTAACCTTAAGTCATAGTCAATTATGATTTTTGTGTTTTTATACAAACTCTATATCACGTGGAAATAACAGTTAGCATGTCTGACTATAAAGCGAACGGGTCGGAGTTCACATACTAGTTGAGGTTATTCTGGGATTTTCCCTCAACCAATTGTGGCAGAATTGCTGAGTAACATTCGGCGTTGGATCTCGGATTCATTTCGCCATCGTAATTACACTTCCTCTCTTTCACCATCATCAACTCCTGTTCTTTTCCATATTTCAGAGTTGCGTCCGATGTAGAGTCGACTGCTGGCCGCCACCGAACTTTGACCCCGTAGTATGTTGTCATTAGTTGCTGGTGGTAGTGCTTCGTACCTTGGGACTCTGCACGTGGGAATTGCAGTTGAGAGACCGCGGTGAGGCCTACGTGGAAAGATATAAGGATTCTATAGGCTGTAGAGGAGTTCGTTGGCAGCTTTCAGGAGAATCTGTAGCGCGGGACGTCTTAGGGCAGTTTCTAGCCCATGTCCCTTTCTTCAAGGGGAACTAACAGATAGATGGGGCATCCTTTATCTTACATTATTTCCCATAACTTGCTCCGGAGAACCTTATCGAAAGCTTCTCCGTAATATAGACATAGAATGAATGTTGCTTAAAAAAGTCCCTTGTGCAGACGCTTGTATTTCCTTATTTTGACTATGCTGACATTTTACTGACTGACCTCTCCAGCGACAACAAAATGAACATTCAACGTGCTCATAATTTGAGTGTACGTTTTTAAGCAATGTTCGTAAATATGATCATATTACCCCATCCCTGGAAGCAATAGGTTGGCTTAAACTAGATAAGAAAAGAAATTTACATTCACTCCTCTTTCTCTTAGAAATCTTGAACTCTTCTATTCCTTCGTACCTGTCGTCTCGCTTCACTTACCTTTCTTCCCACCACAATCTGAACACACGCTCTCGTCATGAAACAATACTAACAATACCATCCCATCGCACTTCCTCATACTCATACTCTTTCACAATAGCCCTGCCAAGACTCTGGAATTCGCTACCTGGTAGCATCAGGGACTGTCGAAATAAAATTGAATTCAAACGCAAACTTACTAGGCACTTGGTCAGTAATTGATTTCTTGTAAATAGTTTCCTTAATCTATCACAAAATATTTCAATATCCAGTAATTTCATCACTATATAATTTTGTTATTCTAGGTTTAATTTGTAATTCAGTAAATATAAAATATTCTTTGTTTTTCTATGATAAATTATCTAGCTTTAATTAGTGAGGTAATCTTTTCGTACTTTGATTTTTATTGTAATTGTAATTGTAAATTTAATACTAATTGTAATTTTATTTGTAATTGTAATTGTAAATTTAATACTAATTTTAATTTTATTGTTCATATTATAGTTGGAATCCCCTGGTAGAGGAGTAGAGAAGGACTGACGGCCTTATCTCTACCAGGTTAAATAAATAAATACTACTACTAAATACTAATGTTGGCAGATTGATTTCCCTCTTCTTTACATTAATTGTTTCAATAGGCCTACGAATATACAATTGGAGCATGATAAGAGAAAAGGAGATCTCATGTCATAAAACAGTGGGCTGCCCTTCACATTGTGGAAAATGTAATACTTATAGTAATAAATCGACATGAAATGTAAAATGTGGTTGCAGTATCCATAAAAGAATATGCAGAATAAGATTTTTATTTCCGGTTTAGTGATAACAATTTTCGAAAGAAGAAAAGACAAATTAGTTTATTATTTTAGGTTTTTTTATATATGAAGTTTTGTTAATACAATTTGGAGAATTGAAAGTGTTGGATTGTTTCACTAGAGCTCCATATACTTGTGAAGTATCTAAAGTGAGAAATAAGAAGGAAGTAGCTCAACCGTAGATAATTCGTACTCAGACACAATATAAAGTTAACTTCCTTAAAGTTCACTCCACAGTAAGAACATGCTCTAATCTCTAATCAACGCTCCCGATCCTTTCTTTAATTAATTTTCTTCCTGCTACCAACTTAGCAGAGCATATGTTTCTTGCATCTTGAGACTAATTACGTACGGGTCATATTACTTCTTAATTATAGCAAAAAGGTTCACTTTTAAATTAATATTTATAGCATTCCAAGTTACCTTCAACACATTAGCACTTAGTTTAAACTTTTGAAAAGCAGAGTAAAGGTATATTAGCATACGCAATAAAAAGAACGAGTAGCCACTTTTACATCCAGAGTCTAAACTAATGATACTTGAGAGCAAATATGGACTTCATTGATGGAGAAATGAACCGGAATGTACCAAAAACTAGTGAACAAAACGGACAAGTAAAACTACCCATTAAAGAAAAAGAAGAATATCACTGTAAAAAAATATTATGTGAGAGGTTGTCTAATGAAACGAGCGGGATTCGTGCTCCGAATATGCCTTCGAGCGTGGTATAAAATATCGGTTGGATTAATTATTTATTTAGGTTCTTTTCGAAGTATAGGCCTATATCAAAAAATTTCATTGCATATTCTCGGACCTTTCTTGTCAAAATACTGTTTTGCTATCATTAAATCCATTGACGTAAAAAATCGTTAAGTTGATTCAAGGACGTTAAATAACTAATTAATAGTAACAGGAAACTTCACACTGCGTCGAGCGATGGTGGTGGTGGTGGTGGTAAATAATACATTCGAGGCGCTCCAAGATCGACCACTTGGCTGCTGGCCTCATGTGCTTCAGCAGAGATGAACGAGCATACATCTAGTAAAGGGATAATTTGTGAATAGCACGATGATCACCCTAGCTGTTATAGCTCTCTTTCGAAACCGGGTTTCAATATTCATCTAACTTCCCAAATTCACCACGATGCTGGGTGGACATAGCTTCGATATACTACGTAAAGATTTTTTTTTTTGGTCCTACAGAATATGTCTGTTACTGGTAACAATAATATTAGATTGAATTCTTCTCCTCTAATATTAATTGTTACCGTAACAGACGTATTCTGTAGGACCAAATTTACGTAGATTCTTCAAGCAACAGTGCATATTAATGTGGAATCCCGGCCACCAAGTCACTCAACTGAGTGCGGTCCTTGTATAATGGCAGTTGACTTACGGTTTTACTAATAAAAACTCTATATACAGACGTTTAACTTTCTTATACAATGAGTAGTTCGTTTATGCGTCGTGTGTAAATTCCTTACTAATAATCACTACATACGTCGTGTATAACAGTATAACTGTTACACAGCTACGTCATAGTTTCGTCATTACTTCATTACGAAATGTAATAGAATATCTGAGGTTCTCTATTGCATTCAGTAGAACGCTCTAGTGTGCCGTGTTAAGTATCAATAGTACAACTGACTCTAATCGATTACCACACGATATTTTGGTCAAAGAGTACAACCTACAGCAATATTATTCTAATTATTCTGTGCTCTTTGATTAGTTCTTCAGTGGTTACAAGGCAACCATCATCATAAAATGACAGTCTATACGAACAGCTGTTAGAGGGACGGCCTTTTTTTCTCTATATACAATGCTTAAACAAGGGGTTTCGTGTATATAACTACTGAAAAGCAATTCCCATTGTATAGTTACAGACTGTTTATACATCCATCGCTTATGCATGGTTTATTAGTAAAGTTTTCTGTCTCACTATGCACGATTTATTAGTAAGGCTGTTAATAAAAAAAAAGTCTCCATGTCGAACTTGGAGTCAGGCCACAAAGGGAAAAGAACTAGACGAGAGGGATTCGATCCGGCGCTGTGAATTGAACTTCTGCGTAGCTCAATGGTTAGAGCGCTTGGTACGTAGAACCAAGGACCCGGGTTCGATCTCCAGCGCCGGAGCGAATTTTTCTCATCTAATATTAATTCCATATACTAGTCAAAATTTATTTCCTTATGGATGGTGGTGGTAGCGTAGTAGTAGTAGTAGTAGTAGTAGTAGTAGTAGTAGTAGTAGTAGTAGTAGTAGTAGTAGTAGTAGTAGCAGTAGCAGCAGCAGTAGCAGTAGCAGTAGTAGCAGTAGTAGCAGTAGTAGTAGTAGTAGTAGTAGTAGTAGTAGTAGTAGTAGTAGTAACAGCAGCAGTAGTAGTAGTGCACCGTGTTCTTTTCCGTGACTATATACGTGTACAGGTCTAGGAAATATCGTGTCAGCGGATTACCACCCGCCCGACGCCGATCGTAAACATCTGCCTGAACCGTTATCTTGTTGCTTTCACTTACTGCCCGCCATTCACCAACCATAAATATCTGCCTTGACCGCTGTTTACAATCGAACAAAGATTAATAGTGAATAATACATTTGCTAAATATTCGTGTTGGGGAAATAGCGGCCGAAAATTTTCTCCAGGGGAGAACACTTTGAAAACTGAGGTAAGTAATAATAAAGCACGAAACCCTCATGAATTTCACTTGCGAGGGAACGTATGGTCTGTATCAGGCATCTGTAGAGTAGAAAGACGAAACAAGACCTCTGCGCAAGTGGTATGTGGGAGGGCTAGGGCCAATGATCGCTCTGGGGGAGTTGTTGGTTGAACGAAGCTAGCAATCGCTTTGCAGGGATTGGATCATTTCCACCTGAGCTCTATCTTCTACCACGAGCCTCTTACCCCTTAGCGGCCTCGAGCTGATGCTGCCCGCAATACACTCCGGCAAGATAGACTCCGCCCCTATATGCGTGAAATTACTCTACAGATTCTTGGGACGAACCATAGCGTACTGCATAACACTCGCACAAGCAGCGGATAGCTCTCTAGGTCGCTGCCGGTAGAACCTGCAGTAAAAGTAGAAGTAGTAGAAAAAGTAGTGAATGGAATTGAACTTTAGAATGGGGGCACAATGACCCAACACTGCGACCTTCTACGATCTATTGCGTTAACCCTCAAGCTAGACGCATTCCCAAGCCCACACCGGTTGACTACACTAAGGTTCGCTGAGTACCCAGCTTTCGAGCAAGCCACTCCTCTGGTCATTAGGCCAGCCCCCTCCGTGCGTCGCCATCCGGAGTTCGGGGATTGCTATGGAATAATGACGAATTAGAGAAACGTTGACGGAATGATGTAGATGACTAATATGGGGAAACGGGAGAATTCCGAGAAATGCCCTAACTTCGACCTTGTCCGTCACAAGTGTCACTATGGATTTTACAACGAAAAATGCCGAACCTAATCGGGACTTGAACCTGCGTGAAGGTCTGACCACTCAGCCACCACAGGAGATGGTAGTAGTAGAAGTAGTGGTGGTAGTAACAGCAATAATAGCTTTATTTAAGGACGATTTCATCTGCAGAAGTTTCGAAATCCAACGTGGGCGAATGACAGATATTTTCTGGATTTCCCTATCAACGACAGGGTACTTTTATGCTCCATATATCTACGAGAAGTAGGCCTAATCCCCGCGGAGGAAGTCATGCTGAGGATTTTATCGCCCTTCAAAATTCATGTCCCTCGCTGTGGTTTAAACCTGCGACTAACGTAGCAGCCTGACCGCTGAGAACCGCCTCAGTGTTTGATATTATGAAATAAACAGTTTATTTGTATATATTTTAATTTATAGTGGCCGAGTAGCTTGGTTAGTAGCGCAACTGGCTTCGTACTAGCAGGTTGCGGGTTCAATTCCGTATGGCGGCGGCATTTCTCAGTACGATAGGTAGCGACTTCAGTGAAGAACTGTTTACTTTGAAAGATCAACATGTTATTAATGTATTCGCATAACTAAAACAATGCATTTCTTACAGTTAATTACTTCCAAGCATACTATTATTTGTTCTGTGAGGACAATGTGGAGAATGTTACAGTCCTTAACTTTTCAATATTCAGTTTTAATATGGATACATTCATTTGTAATACAGAAGAAAAATTGGAATAATTAATTTGAAAAATATGCCCAGAATACAATCTTATTAAAAAAATTATTTCTGTTTTTAGTAAACATTTATCTGAGCCTCAAATAAAGGTAATCTATTTTCCTAAAATTTTAAAAGGAAGCTAGGGTTCCCTATAATGAAATCGCACATAGGTTTTTTTCCTCGTCAATATAACTTTGTCTTTTTATTTTAAACTTCACTGCTCGACATCAAGCCTAAACTTAATCAAATCAATATGTAAAAATATTACTAGACAAAATGATTTTAATAGTATCAATGAAATGCGCTCCCTAATATTTTTTAATGAATATAAAAGGATATGGGGTCGGAGTACATAGATAATATGAAAATGAAAGTAAGATTTGGACTAGCCTGGTTCAGACTGGGGATTTGGAGATAAAGAAATAATAGAGGTAATATACCTGAAGGCAAGTGTCCATTATGTGGATATAGGGAAGATGACATTCATATTGTTTTTGAATGTTAATATGCAAAAGAAATACGGATGAAATTCATAAATGAAAAGTTCCTACAAATGAATAAAGAAATAGCTATAAGAAAAATTCATGAATAATAATAATAACATAAAGTTACAAAGGCAAGTAGGTCTATATCTTTTTTTGGTCAAAAAATTAGAATGGAAAGAATAAATGAAATAGCTAGAATTCAATGAGAAAAAAAATTGGATAAGGAAAAAGGTTTAGTTTTTTGAATAGTATTATCAATAAATAAAATAAAACATATAGCCTATAATCAAAAGTTCTAAATATACTAGAATAATGGAAGATTTATATATGATACCTGCACATCGCAGATTGAAACGTGAAGTACATCTTAGGCAAGTGAACAAAGACTAATTGTAACAACATACTAAAATGAGTTGTGTCTTGCACAAAACTAGTTGCAAGTGCAAGATAAAACATCTTACATTAAATAGTTAAGTTTAGAAATTATATTAAAAATTGTATATCTATATGTAAATTATAAATTATGTAAGGTAAGGCTTCAATGATTATATGTATGTATATTTTCTTCTTTTTTTGTCTGTGAACTATAATAAATACATCACTGATCTTCGAAACTTCACTGTTGGACATCAAAATCGCAGCTTTCTTAATAATAATCATATGCGTACTTGGATACATCATCTCATGCACAGACCCGTTATGAATATGTGAGCATTTTTCACATTACTCTAGGTATAGCCATTCAGGAGAAATCTTATTTTCAGTAAGTTAAAATGTAAAAACCGATTTGCTTTAAAGTTTACAATTTGCATCCTGAATATAGCAACCACTGAATTTATGATAAACTGAATTTAAAACTTAGAATAAGGAGATTCCGATGAAGTCTCTACTTCAGCATTTCTCAGGAAACCGTAGATATTTTTGCGCCATATTTAAAGAATGAAAAAAAAATCACTAAAACTCAGTAGCGGGTGCACTTGAAAAAAAAACTTCATGTCAAGACTCAGTAATTTATTTTGAACAAATATGGATATAGATGATATATTTTCGACTTATAGGTCTCGAAAAGAAGACTGCGAGGTTTCAACCGCAGTATCTGAGAAAAGTTAAAAAAATTTCTAGTCATACATCCAAAATCAGAATGGCTTCGAAAATAGATTTTAATATAGTTGGTATAAGGGACCGCAATTCCAAACTTCTCTATTTTCTCCTTAGTTTAATTGTACAAAATGCTTAACCTAATATCTTGTTATAAAACAAATATTTTTATAACGTAGCAACACAAGCAACTTCACCTGTCATAATAGGAGTAATTTCACTTGACTGATAAACTGTAGTAGGTCTAGGTCTCTCATCGCTCTGAGTAGCCTACATCAAGCATCAGATGGTAGACGAGAGTGGTCCAGTTCTTGAGTAAATAACCTGTGTGCCTCAACGGTAGCTCTATTCCAGGTCTAGGTACTAGATGAAATAATAACTTGTGCACAAGATTGGAACATGAGTGCCGTACTCTAAGTTTACTCAATTCTCTTAACTTTAAACATTCAATTTTACTTATCTTTCCAATATTCTCATCTAAAATTGAGTAACTGAATTTTTATACTGTTATTTAACGACGCTGTATCAACTATACGGATACCTATCATCAATAAAATTGGAGAGGTGAATTCGAGGATTGGCCATGAGACTACTTCATAATTGCCTTACACCTGGAGAAAAATATCGGGAAAAGGGAATAAATCTGCCTACGCTCGAGCGTAAAAGTACCTGTGGATTATTTCGGAGTACTTAATTGATAACAGACGGAGAAGAATGATAGCTTGCGGCATATTTTTCTTCTTACGGTACATACGACCATGTTATAGAAAACCATGGTGACGCAAGGACTTCTCGGGAACGCATAATCGGTGAGATTATCCAGTGTATTATGCGTCCCATGTTACGCAACCACTGATGTCGCCACTGTCGTATACAAGACATTAGGCGATTTGGAGCGAGGGACATTGAGGGATATGACGCTCTCTGCTAAAGTCTGCATCAATTGAATATTCACTTCAAGGTCAGTGTGTAGTTGCCGCTTTGGTTCAGTCATAAGATGTTTACGGGAAGAGAAGTTCTAGCGAACTTTATGCGCTGCTTGCTATACTCATGAATGAAAACATTGACCTATATATTTGTATTACATAAGTTATAACTGCATAAAATAGATTAATCCCCAGTACAATATAAGCGTCCTTGAAGAAATATATATCCATCATGAAAACAGTGATCTGATCCCTGCATCAATTGAATATTCACTTCAAGATCAGTGTATAGTTGACACTTTGGTTCAGTCATCAGATGTTTACGAGAAGAGAAGTTCTAGCGAACTACATGAGCTGCGTGCTATACTGATGAATGAAAACATTGACCTATATATTTTTATTATATAAGTTATACCTGCAGAAAATAGATTTATCCCCAGTGCAATATAACAGTCCTTGAAGAAATATATCCATTATGAAAACATTGATCTGAACCCTAACGTTTAGTATAATATATCTGCATAAAATAATTTAGCCGTCTCTGTAATACAACCGTTCTTTAAAATATGAGAGATATGCACATTAAGCAAACGTTGGTCCATACATGTATAATATATACTTCCACAAAATAGATTAACCCTTGTACAATACAGTCATTCTTTAAAAATCAGAAATATATGTTTTCGAAATATGGTCCATATTATATGTCAAAATGAGCAATAAACGAAATTAGCTGAATAAAAATAAAAAATAATAAAACAACACAATAGACACGAGTCCACACCTGTGGAGTAACGACTAGCGCGTCTGGCCGCGAATCCAGGTGGCCCGGGCTCGATTCCCGTTCGGGGCAAGTTACCTGGTTGAGGTATTTTCCGGTGTTTTCCCTCAACCCAATATGAGTAAATGCTGGGTAACTTTCAGTGCTGGACCTCGGACTCATTTCATTGGCATTATCACCTTCATCTCATTCAGACGCTAAATAACCTAAGATGTTGATAAAGCGTCGTAAAATAACTTACTAAAATAAAATAAAAAGACACGAATTTAAAGAGCAATGAAACTGCATAATTAGCACGCTGCTTTCAATATGGCTATCGGTAAAAGAACTTATGTTTTTCTTATACGCATATAGGTTTTATAGCACCACCATTTGACACCGCGTGACCTATGCTGATTCAAGACATGCTTGGGCTAAGGTAGAGATAACATATTCACTCGCAACATTGCACGAAGTTTTAAGTTTCGCAGGGCGGCGGGACAAGCCATTGAATTTGACCTTCAGGCGCATTTTCTGCTGACGAGGAGCATAGTTCGTGGACTCGACATCGATCAATTTGCAATGGATGTCTAGTACACAGGTAACATTAACATATGGTGACGGGTAGAGATGTCTCATGCTGCGTGCGTTACACCTTTAGCTGAAAATACACTCCCTGATGATTTTTCTTATATTATCCCTCTTTCAACCGTAGACCAAAGTTAAGAGAAGGAAGATTTAATCGAGAGAAGCAATCAGAAGAGCTGAATCACGAGAATATTCATCATTAAGGTAACTCACATGTAATGAATTAAATGGAGTTTAATATTATACTAGCAGTAACAATATGTGCTTTCGATTATAACTATTAGTGTTAACTTTAATTTTGTACAAACGAGTTCAACAAAATTTACAATAATTATGTTAAACACTTTCTATTTGCAGATTATATAGCCTACTCATAGGTATTACGAGCATACCTAAATAAGGGGAATTTTCATACTCTAGGTCTATGGTATTATTCTCTTTATAAGAAATGCTTAGCTTAAATAAGGGACGAAAGAGCAAAAATAAATTTAGCAAATATTAGCTCTATACATCTCATTTACCCCTCCATTTTCTACTTCTTCCAGACTTTCTGCTGTTCATTACATTCCTATGTAAATGAATAGCTATACTTTTTTAATAAAAGATTTTTTTTCTGCGAGGATTCTAGGAAAAGGTGTTTTATACTAGAATATTAAATGTCCAATTCTGATTACTACAAAAGTGCTCCGAGGTACGGGACTACTCCATAGTGACATTTCTTTTCTGAATTGAGACCCATTAACAAGAGTATACATAGGCCTACCCACGTAAAAATCGCAGGATACCCAGGATAAAAAAGGGTTATCATTTGCACTTGGTTCTTGCCTTTTATGCTAGACATATTAGGCCTACTAGCCTATTTAAAAACATTTGGTTGTTCTAGTTAGGTTCCGCGCCTCAGCTGCGTGGTCTAGGACTCAATTCTTGGACTAGCGTTTGCAGAATGTATGCTGGTTCGAGTCATCATTGGGAAATAAATTTTCACATGAATTTTCGGGCAGTGTATGGGAAAGATGCGCACTCAACGTAGTGATGAATTTGGGGAGTGTAACGGTATGTGTGTGAATGTTTTGTTTCTTTGTAATCCGATAGAATGCGATATTCAGAACTTCGATTTATGATGCGACGATTTGATATGTTTTTTGATTCTCCGCGCATGCGCGTTGTTGGCTTTGGCCTCCAACTGGAGGGTAGGTCAAGGAAGGTGCCGAGTAGTGTTACCAACTTTAGCGGCAAATCGCTAGATCTAGCGGTTTTGAGGGAGAGTCTGACAAAAATAAATTACGAAATGGCAACAAACTACTTTTCTGGAGTGTTTATTGATTATTTAACGACATAGTTAGCGATTTTTACGTTTTGTTTTTCAACTATTTTTAATAAGATGTATTTGGAAACCTTTTTAATTTGACAATATTTTGACATTTTAATATCATTGTAGTCCACACTTGTGGAGTAACGGTTAGCGCGTCTGACCGCGAAACCAGGTGGCCCGGATTCGAATCCCGGTCGGGGCAGGTTACCTGATTGAGGTTTTTCCGGAATTTTGCCTCAATACGAGTAAATGCTGGGTAACTTTCGGTGCTGAACCCCGAGACTCATTTTACCGGCACTATCATCTTCATTTCATTCAGACGCTAAATAACCTGAGATGTTGATACAGCGTCGTAAAATAACTGATTAAAATTTCTGTTGTAGAGCAAATATTTTCCTTGGTACAATTTCAAAACTTTAAAAGAACAACCCTGCACAACGTATGACATCTAGGGTAATCCCCTGTGTACCTTCTACTTTCCGAATAAATTTCACCCTCGTTCCCAATGACGCGACTCGGTTCCAGTGGAAGGTATGACTCTTCATGCTTGACTTAGTTCAAGACCAATAGAAAGGTTATTGTAGTAGGCCTACTACTAGAAGAAAATATTTAAGCTATGCGTCCTTCCTGTTTCTTCTGTTACAACTTTATCGACAGCTTACGTGTTGGTAAGTGGCTTGTTTTGTGCAGTGTTCATCAGTATAAAAAATCCGAGAAATGGTTACGGCCAGATGTTTGGGAACGTACTAGCGACATTTTCCTTTCTGTTCACTGTGTACGTGTGTGTGGCGCAGTTGGTATAGCACTGGTTGCGAATTCGATCCTAGCCCGGGTCGATGGCATTTAAGTGTGCCTAAATGCGACAGGCTCATGTCGCTAGTGGCGTGTAAAAGAACTCCTGCGGGACAAACTTCCTGCACACCGGCGACGCTGATATAAGCCCGTCATTCACAGAGTACATATTTTTTTATTTTAGTAGGTTATTTTACGATGCTCTATCAACATCTTAGGTTATTTAGCGTCTGAATGATATGAAGGTGATAATGTCGGTGGAATGAGTCCGGGGTCCAGCACCGAAAGTTACCCAGCATTTGCTCATATTTGGTTGAGGGGAAAACCCCGGAAAAAACCTCAACCAGGTAACTTGCCCCGACCGGGAATCGAACCCGGGCCACCTGGTTTCGCGGCCAGACGCGCTAACCGCTACTCCACAGGTGTGGACGACTGTATTTAATTATTTCAGCTGTTTATATTACAAATTATATAAATTTCAATTTCAAAACTTAGAATTTTGAGTGCCGTTTCTTTGTCCACACCTGTGGAATAACGGTCAGCGCGTCTGGCCGCGAAACCAGGTGGCCCGGGTTCGAATCCCGGTCGGGCAAGTTATCTGGTTGGGGTTTTTTCCGGGGTTTTCCCTCAACCCAATACGAACAAATGCTGGGTAACTTTTGGTGCTGGACCCCGGACTCATGTCACCGGCATTATCACCTTCATTTAATTCAGACGCTAAATAACCGAGATGTTGATACAGCGTCGTAAAATAATCCAATAAAATAAAATAAAAAGTACAGTTTCTTTAAATTAATGCACTTACATTGTTAATACTTCGTGTCTTACGAGTACATACAAATATCTGAATTACAAGCATTCTTGCTAAAATTTAATAATAGAATTAAAGTAAATTATAAGAGTAGTGTGACAATACGTGACACCCACTTCTTGGTGGGGATTTCCATTCTCTTTTTCCTCTTATCCAACAGAATAAAACGGGGATGCCTTTGTTTCATTTAAACTTCTCCAGAGGCCCCTTGAATACTCAACGCCTGCCATTCCCTCCTATCTCTTCCGTCACTCTGTTTAAAGAAGAAAGAAAACATTGGATTTTTTTCTTTAAAACATCCAGTTGTAGCCACTTCTAAACCGTATTATGTTCCTTAAAAAAACACCACCCAAGTGGCTTATTTCCCCTTGCCATCATCTGGCACAGTTTCTCTTATTACCTATTTGCATGAAAGTAGCTCTGTCATTCATTTCCCGAAGGAATAACACTAGACAGCGCCGCTGAGCGTGACGAGAGAAAGAACCAGAATTACAAAAATGGAGGCTTGTGAAGCTTGGCGTATGACAGTTGGTAAATGTTTCACTTTTGTGATCAATTCTCATTCAACCCCACTTTTGAACTGCTCTAAATGGAGGTAGGAAAGCATAATGTTTGTATTTAATAATTCATAACTAAAATTTTAAGTTTATTGTCACTTGTCAAACAAAGCCAAAAGTTTGTTTCGTGAAACTGTTAATAATTTACAGAGTATATCTCCCATTACGCCACGTCTCTTTGTGTGAGAGGTTGCAAAGTCGTGCAGCGAAATCTTCAGAATAAGTTTGTTGCAAGTACGTGTCACATACAGTGAATATAAAAACATACTTTGTTTTGTAATCCATTTCCTGTCTCTTCAGTTAAGCTCTTTTAAAATTTGTTACTTGAAATTAAGGTCACGTCTGGAAACTAGCGTTTCTTAATTACTATAGTTCTTACTTGTTGCAATTATTCGTCTCAGTCTAGAATATTTAATACCAAAAGTTTCGTCTTAGAGATTGATGTAACACAAAAGTTCAGAGAACATGTTATAAAGTTCGGATTTATTGCTTTTATTCTTGACTGTAATGTAGGAGCACGACATGAAATATAAACTGGAATACTTCAGAGCGAACAGTACTTTATACTGAAATACAATTCTTTTTCCTCTATTGTAGCTCATGCGGTAGCGATTTTGGCTATATTTCTGTTCCTTCATGGTCAAATCTCAGGAAGAAAGTTTTAATACGTATATCTTTATGTCACGAAAGACAATGTATTTGTAAATATTTTTCTTTTAGTTATAGCTATAAGATTATAAATTATTCATAGGCACTGTCAGCCTGTAAGCCCGTTAAAACTGATATTAGGATGTATAAATGTTGTTATACCTCTGACAAAAGTAAAATTAAAATTGAAAGTACATCAGTAGGCCTATCGTGGCTACTTCCGTCATTGACTTCTAGCAGAATGTGGTGCCCACAAGTGGCGAGGTAACTCGTTAAAGTACAAAGTGTCCAACATGCCCGACTGTCAAACAGACCCTAATTTACCCTATATTATGGATGTATTTATTCATTTATTCTTTCTATTCTAATTTTTTTAGTCAAAAAAGATATAAACCTAATTGCTTTTGTAACTTTGTATTATTATTATTATTATTATTATTATTATTATTATTATTATTATTATTATTATTATTATTATTATTATTCAGTTTTCTTATAGTTATTTCTTTATTTATTTGTAGGAACTTTTCTTTTATAAATTTCTTCCGTATATATTTTGTATTTTGACATTCAAAACAATGTGAATGTAATCTTCTTTCCGTCAACATAACGGGCACGTGCCTTGAGGTATATTACCTCTATTACTTCTTAATTTCCAAATAAATACCTAGTCTGAACCAGGCCAATCCAAATCCTTCTTTCATATTCATATTATCTATATACTGTATGTACTCCTTCCCCATTATATTGTATTAATAAAATTCATACATAAAAATCGAAATAATTTTGAATTGTATTCTCATGGTTATGAAACAAACGGTATGAATTCTTTAAGATTGTTTGAACCAAAATGCAACACTGTTACAGTATTTAATCATAGTAATAATTTAGGCCCAAGAATATATAACAAATTTATATTTAAATATCCTAATCTTGTCAATTCGAATAGTTCTAGTATTAAATTAAAAATTTATGTATGGATTTTATAAAAATTGAAAAATTGTAAATTTAAATTTATATACTATAACTGCAAATTGTATTGTATAATTATTAATTTCAATTCAGAAATCCGCCCTTGAGCACGAGTTCTACTCTTTCAGGGGCGAGCTAAAGTTTCTCTGTATATTTTATATTTTATGTTACAATTATTAGCAAAATAATAAAGAAATAAAATAAATAAATAAATATTTTTATATTCATTAAAAATATTAGGGATCGCATTTCAAGCAAAACTATTTGTATATATATTGAATTTCTATGAAATATAATTGTCTTTTTCTTAGGTTAGTATAATTTTAAAAACACCTTGTATTTTTAATTTTTGTATATCGTTGTCTGTATAATTGCATATCTACTTTTTATCACTACACGTACCATTTTTCAGCATATAATCTATTGATTAAAATTTATATAGTTCAAATTTCGTATATTTTATTTCATTTGTTAACAATCAGTTGCTCACATAGTTTAGAGTCATTGTATGTAGCTATGTTTGTGACTTGGTATTATGCATTTTATGTGTACATGGTAAGGGCGACTATTTAAAAAAATAAGACTTTGCAAGGCGAGAGATAGCACCGAATTTTTCCGAAGAAGGCTTCGGTATTAAAATTTTGTGAATAATTATCTTGGAAATTTATGTGCGTGTTTTGCTCCTAATTTTCAGTTGTGGCAATAACACAAAAACTCACTACGCAGTATTCGAATTTTACAAACATCCTACAGCTAGTGTGGCTGTAGGGGATCAGATCTATGTTCACCGGAAGGTACACAACACGTAGTTGTTTCTGTTGGCCTAGCTCGTTGTTTATTTGGGACCTTACTCTCGTAATCGCTACAGCTTCGGGATTTCCTGTATCGACGCAGCTACAATTCACAGGTTTACAAACAAGGCCATTGTAAAACTTTGATAATGAAATTCAACTACGGGTTCAGTAAGATAGAATCAGTCTCTGAGGTAAACGCCATTAAATAACAACGTACCATCATTAGAGGGCAGTGGAAACTACAAGAGTTTTATTCCAATATTATGATGTTATTCCTTCACAGCGAAATACATAATTTTCTTTACGTTATTATTTCTGTTGGAAATATAATTTGTCAATTAGTCTTTCCTTGGCTCAAGCGACAAACCCTGACGCTCCGGATTCGATTTCGAACATAGCCTAGAAGTTGAAATCTATTCCCTTATCGAAACTGGATGTGTGATTTTTGTCTTTCTTGTCATACATTATCTCAAACGATATCCTTGCCACATGCTGATCATATGCAATGATCATTTGACAATATTTATTTTTTTCCGGAGAGCGGAGGAAATCGATCACTGAAATGAAGTGAATGAAGCTAGACTAGATGACATTTCGGAAGGCGGTCAGATGCTATATGCGCCGTAGCTTATACAGTAGAACCAATTGGAATCCGTCTATAACAAGTACTTCCCGAGTTCGTTTGTTCATGTGTGAGTGTTTCAATACATTGAATAAGTAAAACTAACATTTGTGTGTGTGTGTGTGTAAGATAAATAAATGGAAGAAGAGACTGTAAAAAGACAATCATTGCACAGGCTGGCGCGGAAAATAATGTTTAAGGTGTATAATTATTTTAAAAACGTTGACGAGCAGAACGCTGCCGGCCATCTTGATGCTGGATGCAACGTTGCCAACGCGCAAGAAACGACTGCAGAAGCATGTGGTGTGGGATTGAGAACCGTGCAGAGAATATTGTTAGTGAAGGAAAGAGGGTTTGTTTGGTGTCGGGCTTACAGTAATCAACGGCTAAGGTCATTATTGTATTTTGATAATTTGAATTCTCTCCTGCGCTCTTTGTATTGCACGTGCGCGTGAAGTATGATGTGGCAATATTGTACGCTGCCTTGCTCTCTCTATGTCTCTCTCGACGCAAACGCTAGCAGACTACTGCCTTCCGAATTGCCGTCGACTCTAGTAAGCCATATCACACTTTGATCTGTAGTAATTTTTCGACTTAAACTTATTCATTTATAGCTATTAATTTGTAATATTATTGGCTCTACTAATTATTATCTGTGAAACATGGACACTGTCAAAAATTATGCCCAAAACTAAGAATATTTGGAAGGAGAATTTTAAGAAACGATTTTGAAGCTGTGAAGATCATTATTACTGAGGAATGGACTATCATAAAAAGTGTATACATTTATTTATTTTTTTACGGAAGAAAATGTAGTAATAAAAATTAAAGCCAGACGTATTAAATGCATTGGACACATGAGATCTACGTCGGGTAGATCAATTAAAACAGTATAGAATACAATTAGAACGTCAAAAATTACGATTCTTTGACATGAAGATTGATTTAAAACATTTAAAGTGCACAATTGGAAGCCCTGATTGTTTAAATAGACAAAGCTGATATAACATTGCGAAGACAGGACTATGAAGGTTGCATAGTTTGTAATTACTATAGAATATTTTTATGTTTGATATTTTTATATTTATTGTTATTAAATTGAGTAAATGATAAATATATGACCCTAAAAATCGGGAACACCTGTATCAACAAAGCTCTTCTTCTTCTTCTTCTTCTTATTATTATTATTATTATTATTATTATTATTATTATTATTATTATAGTAGAGGTTTCTAGCTGATGGTCTACCATTATCATCACCATTCCACCAGTACTCCACAATTACCCTCAATCTTACAGATCCTGAGCCAAGCCTCCAGAACAAATAAAAAATGACAAAGTTGTACACATTGTTTTAATGAAAAATTGTTAATGTATTGAAGTTAATTTTATAATTAAGGCCACTCAAAAAATGTAAACTATAGATCATTTTTTAACAATATCGGTTTATGTTTTCCCATAAAAGGCGTAAAAAATCACTTTTCTTAAAAATTCGTAACCCCTAATCTGTGTATCCGGTGTGTATTAAACCTATTAACACACAAAAATTAGTATTAATTTTAAATTGATATTTAAATGCATAATAGGATTGAAATTGGTATCCCCAAGGAACTAGTTCGATTAATTAACATGTGTCTCAGTGAAACATACAGCAGAGTCCGTATAGGTCAGTTTCTATCTGATGCTTTTCCAATTCACTGCGGGCTAAAGCAGGGAGATGCACTATCACATTTACTTTTTAACTTCGCTTTAGAATATGCCATTAGGAAAGTCCAGGGTAACAGAGAGGGTTTGGAATTGAACGGGTTACATCAGCTTCTTGTCTATGCGGATGACGTGAATATGTTAGGAGAAACTCCACAAACGATTAGGGAAAACACGGAAATTTTACTTGAAGCAAGTAAAGCGATCGGTTTGGAAGTAAATCCCGAAAAGACAAAGTATATGATTATGTCTCGTGACCAGAATATTGTACGAAATGGAAATATAAAAATTGGAGATTTATCCTTCGAAGGGGTGGAAAAATTCAAATATATTGGAGCAACAGTAACAAATATAAATGACACTCGGGAGGAAATTAAACACAGAATAAATATGGGAAATGCGTGTTATTATTCGGTTGAGAAGCTTTTATCATCTAGTCTGCTGTCAAAAAATCTGAAAGTTAGAATTTATAAAACAGTTATATTACCGGTTGTTCTTTATGGTTGTGAAACTTGGACTCTCACTCTGAGAGAGGAACATAAGTTAAGGGTGTTTGAGAATAAGGTGCTTAGGAAAATATTTGGGGCTAAGCGGGATGAAGTTACAGGAGAATGGAGAAAGTTACACAACGCAGAACTACACGCATTGTATTCTTCACCTGACATAATTAGGAACATAAAATCCAGACGTTTGAGATGGGCAGGGCATGTAGCACGTATGGGCGAATCCAGAAATGCATATAGAGTGTTAGTTGGGAGACCGGAGGGAAAAAGACCTTTGGGGAGGCCCAGACGTAGATGGGAGAATAATATTAAAATGGATTTAAGGGAGGTGGGATATGATGGTAGAGACTGGATTAATCTTGCACAGGATAGGGACCGATGGCGGGCTTATGTGAGGTGGGCAATGAACCTTCGGGTTCCTTAAAAGCCTTTTGTAAGTAATAGGATAATTTTAATTAGATAGTTATTTATTTTTCATGTATATTTTTGTGTATTAACATTATGATTACGTATGGAAGTTATGCTTGTTGTTGTTGTTGTGTTGTTTGGTTAACTAAAAATAATAACAGATCTAGATCCCAAAAGTGACACCAACAAGGCATCACTCATGAGGCAACTAGGCCAGGAGATAATGGGATATGGTCGCCAGTTCCTTTCCTCCTCCGTTGCATACATCGCGGACTATCTACATATTACACTAATAAGACTTCAGGTGTATGCAAACAATTATTTTTCCTCTGACACATATCGTCAAAATAGATGTACTGCCTGATAATAGATGTGCATATCAGCCAGAACCTCTATCAGAAGTTACTATTAATAGCATTATTAATTATTTTTTATTCTTTATATTACTTCCTTTAGCTATTTTATTAGTTTTCTTGTTTTGTTGCTAGTAAGTTATTAACACTAAAATATTGTATGTTTATTTTAGTCTTACTATTTGGTGAGGATTTCAAGGAAAGACAAAATTAAGAACACAACAATAAAGCAAAAAAATGAATGAGACCATACATATAATAGGATATTCTAAGACGAAAGAAATAAAATGGTATGGAAATGCTCAGAGAATAGAATATAACAGAATGCCAAGGGAAGTGTGACCTGGCTTCCACCAGGATAAAGGAAACATAGCAGTCTTAAACTTACCTACTTGGAAACAAGGGATCAACGGATTGAGGAGAGAAAAAGGATTGACAGACGGAGACTGGGAGGATAGAGGCAACTGGGGAATGAAGATAAATTGATGGCAAAGTGGGCGCAGGAAGATGTGGAAACGTTGGA
Source organism: Periplaneta americana (assembly GCA_025594305.2). Taxonomy (NCBI): domain Eukaryota; kingdom Metazoa; phylum Arthropoda; class Insecta; order Blattodea; family Blattidae; genus Periplaneta; species Periplaneta americana. The sequence goes on along the minus strand of JAJSOF020000015.1, from coordinate 106,867,335 downwards.
GAACCTGATAAATAATAATAGCCGTATTAACACACCGAAGTGATGAGGTCTTTATCTATGGGAGAGAGTGAATATTGTTTCGTTTGGTTTATAGGGTAACGATGACGACTATAAGATCACTTTAGAAATAGTACAGATCCTAGAGTTTATAAAAAAGACACTTTACTTATCTTTCATCATTCTTTGTTTGTCGTTTTATTAGTAACCAGTTCACTTTTTTCCTCCCTTAGTCTTAAGTCACTACTAACACTCTATTTACGTATAAAGCTTCCTTCACTATCATTCTATATAAGACACATATATAGTGAAATATGAAAAGTCGCCTGCATATACTGGCATTGTGTTTTTTAATAAATTACCATTGCAGGTACAAACTTTACACATCTTGATTAGCCTATACATCTTGATTACACAACTTTTAACACTGTATCACTTCGGAATATGTATGATAAGAACTTTCTTGTGTTAAATTTTTTTAACGTATCTTGTTAACATGTTTCGACCTATTTTCGGTCATCTTCGGAACTGGTCGTAGTTGGTCTTGGCGCCTATTGTTTCCTGTGTGGGTGCGTTCGTAGTGTAGAGTCAAAGAGTGTATGTGTTTTGAAATTGAGTTGTGTGTTGAGAATATCGCTGGGGTGCGTTTTCGTGTGTCTGTATATTTCATATTGTTCTAGTGTGTTGAGTTTCTGGCTTTTTGGTTGGATGTGCAGTATTTCCATGTCTGTGTTGATGTCTCTGTAGGTGTGATGTGTTCTGCATATGTAGAAGTGTTTTGTAATTTTGTTATGGCTGTGATGTGTTCTTTGTAACGTGTTTGAAATGATCTGCCTATCTTTACCTTATACAAAATTTAAAGTGAAAGTTAGACAGATTTTAATTGATCAAACTTTTTATTGAGTAAAAGAATTTTTAAATCACAAGTTATGATATATGCTATACTACTTCATTACATTATTTATTTTAAATGTATTTCAAATTGTAGAGTTTTTAAATTTTATTGTGTCTCTTATTTATTATGTAATTGACGTGTACATCCATGTATATGGTCATGTATAGAATAAACAATCAATCAATCAACCAACATTGACATAAACGTCGTCACTATCACAATAATAATAATAATAATAATAATAATAATAATAATAATAATAATAATAATGCCACCATCATCGTAACCATAAACAACAAGAGGCCTCAGTAATAAAAATAAATTCGTTCTTAACTGAATATAAACAGCTATTATGTACGTGTATATGTTAGAATATAATATGCATATATATTCTTGTACGTTGTGTCTATGGATGTGAAAAGTAGAGAGAATGACAGAGATATAGAGAGGGAAAATATTAATGTTTTCGCATCAGTGATGCTGGAAACTAGTATTTTCGTTGAATTTTTCCTTTAATATCGTAGGCCTAAGTATTACTAAATTTAACAATAGAATATCCTCTTACATTTACGGTTGGGTATTTGTATTTGATGTTTTCATAGCAAAGAAATATACAATAGAAAATACGCTTGACCGTTTCAGATTCCATGTTTGTTTCCTTGAAGCCTCAAACAGACCGAAGAAAACAAGTGATGATACTGAGGGGCGAAATGTCAACTTACTCCCTTTTACCAGAGACGTGTGTTAACCGAACCGCGGTGACATTTTTAGTCTTAGAAAGTTTTATGACCCATCTTTGTCTTTCTTTAGTTGGCCTGACAGCTGTGTATAGACGGGGAGTTCTTCCAGAAGCTGGCTTCTTATTACCAACTCGTGTCATTTGGTTGACGTCACACGAGCAGGATCATCGCGACCGACAAAACCTTCTCGAAAATGAGGAATACGACACGAACAGTGACCTAAAAAGAGAGAACCCGAGCTGTTTACAACCGCGACCTCGCTGGGATAAACGAGACTGTTTTAAAAGCGCTTTGCCGCTTTATTTCCGTCCATTCTTGCTGCCCTGAATTTCCCATGTACAGTAAATGATTTTGAAGATACAAAGATCTTGATGATGATAATAGTAGTAATGTAGGCAAGGGTATTTTCCATATTATTTATTGTTGGTGGAAAAATGAAAACAAAAATTTCACATCATTTGCATCTTTGTTTCTTTTACCACTCTAAATAAAAAAATGGATTTGGCTTTGTCGGAGAAACAGGCGTGGGTTTCACGTGACTACATATCGACAGATCTAGCCGAGATCTTTCATTTGGCGCCAAAATTAGGATGTTAGCACATCGGAGTCGCAAGATATAGGCCACTCTCTCTATCGCTTGTACGTAGGAGGGACACGAAGGCTTACACTGCAGCCTGAGGCTTATAGTGCTTACCAGTTCTACTCTGTGAACGATTGGTTGACCGAACGGCCGCACTATTGTACAGATACGGAAATGAAAAGTGGGTCGAGACATGGTAGTAGTCCTCCTCAATGTAGGCAACAAGCATCGCAAGACTGTCCACAAGTAGCATACATTTAGGCGTTCTTGTTTACTGCGCATGCACAATGTGTTTTATCTGGATCTTAGTAAAATTAGGCGGCCCAGTTTTTTTTCTGAGTCTGCACAAGTTGCCTACAGCTCGCCGTACCGTGAACTTAACCTGGGCTGTGTTATGGAAGATGATGATGATGATGATGATGATGATGATGATGATGATGATTTGTGAATTAATGATGACGAAATAAGTCCAAGGTCCAACGCCGAAAGTTACTCAGCAAATCTGCTTCAATTGTTTGAGGGAAAACCCCGGAAAATCCTCAACCAGGTAACTTGTTCCAATCAGAATTTTGCTCAGAATAAAACTTCTCGAAAACCTTCTTTAAAGTAACTTTTGTTATGTACTGGTAACCTCAAAAATCAATAATAAGCGAGATATTTCGATTTATTTCTTCAGTCCCCTTTATAACCGCCTTTTTAAAGAAAGTATTTTGAATGCCGTATAGCCTAAAATCTTAAGCGGGACCTAACTTATTTCATATACCAATTTTTATAGAACTCGGTTCAGTCATTGTCGCGTGAAAAGGTAACAAACATACAGACAAACAAACATTTTCAATAATGCGATTTTCCTTCTCAAGACAGTTAATATCAATTATTTTTGTAAAAGCGAAAATACCAGAAAAATTTAGGCTACAGTTTTATTAGTAGTATAAATGTGAATTTTTTTGACGTTAATTGCATTTTACACATCGCGAATCGAGAAGAAGAAACTTGTTCTCATATCACTAGCAGGAATGGTTTATAATATAACATTTTATATTTTACCTGTCTCTAGTGATCACACGAGACTGTTAAGACATAGCGGCTCCGCGAATAAAGGAACTCCCTGTATAAGCACGAAGTAAACTGATTACTTCATGTTCTTTTTTTATTTAACCACATTTTAAAAATTTTGTTATTCTGGGAATTTTTGTTTTACACGTACAAGTTGTATTTTGTGATATTCTCTATAACGATTGTTGTATTTTGTTTACACTAATAGCTTGTTATTACACACATTTTTGTGTCGATAGCGCTTGAATTATTTTCATTCTCTTTCTCGTATTATTCATAGATCTATTCACAAATATATCTCTTCTATAGCTACTGTGTGCGAGTTCTGACTTCAAATCACACGACTCCGCTCGTTTCAGTTACTGTACGGCTAATACGAAATTCTGGTCACAAATCAGTTACTGATAATTTAAAACAATCCCAGTCACGGTTTATGACGCAGGGGTTTTGTTTATTTTAATTACGAGGCATTTGACATTTCACTCCGACTCTGCGTAATAAATTATCATAGGAATATTTCCAAGCTTGCAACAAATAATTTAGTTGTACGGTTGGTTAGTCATCTGATTTGTGATTGTGGGAAAATGGCCGTTGTTTTCTAGTAGTTATGAGTTTCAGTCCAGAATATGCCATGCAGGAATGGTGGGCGATATATTATAATTGTTGAGTTAGGGTCAGTACTAAATAGCTGGCATTTTCCGAGTCAACAAATTATGCGGTTACTAGAGTAGAGATTCAATGCTGTCCTACATTTATATACAAGGTTAATTTCAGAACTGTTTCAACAGGAAGTGAAAATTAACTCTTTAAAGTGTTTTATCATATATTGTTATTTTCACTTTCTTAGTACGGAATATATAGAATCGGAATAATTTTACAAAAATCTACTCTAAGACTTATACAATAACACAGGTTTTCCTTAGGCCTACTTCCGATAACATTATGTATATTTTGATCTTGGCATATCACTCTTTAATAATGAAGATCTGAAAAATACGAGTTCACGTAGACATGTAATAAAAGTAAATCCATAGCGCTACAGCCCATGAAGGGCCAAGACCGACCAGCCGGCTGCTGGCCTCATGTCCACATGCCGAAGCAGAGGTGGAAGATCATCCAACAAGAATGAAGGTATTGTGTGGTTAGCACGATGATTCCCCCAGCCGTTATAGCTATAATAATAATAATAATAATAATAATAATAATAATAATAATAATAATAATAATAATAATAATAATAATAATAATATTTATTAATACTATACACTTGAGCTACATTAGGCATTGCAGCCCGAAAGAGCAGAAGCTCGTGCTCGGGCGCAGTTCAGATCAGTTATACAAAATATATCACAAAATTACGAGAGTTCATTGAGCACAATCACATTAATAAATGGTAAAATACATACAGCATGTAATAATAGGGTCTATATACAGATAGAAAATACAAAAGTACATGAATATTAGAGTATCAATTTTTAACTCAATTAGCTTAAGCAATTAAATAATTAATCTGATTTGTTTCTTAAATCTATGTGTGTTAAGTGTACTTAGCTCAGGGTAAGCTCTAATTAATGTATTATATATTTTAGGTCCAAAATTTCTGCTGTGTTTTAATCCAGCAGTTGTGTGGCATTTGGGAGTATTTAGAAAGAAACTGTAGTTTTGTCTCGTCTGGTATTCATGAGGATCAAATTTAAATTTATTGTGGTTTTTATGGAAGTAAATCAGCAATTTTTGTTTATAAATTTGTTCTAGATTTGATACGCCAAATTCCTGAAAAATTAATTTTGTTGGGTAATCAAAAGGTTTATACTCGTATAGACAAATTTTGATAATTCTTATTTGGAGCAGATTTAAAGGACGGAGAGTCGATTTTGCCATTCCTCCCCAACCTAAAATACCATACTGAATATACTGGTTTGCGACACCGGATTTTCGCTATCTATCGTAACTCCCCAAGTGCATCACGATGCTGGGTGGGCACAGATCCCATGCACTGGCGGAAATTTCATGAGAAAATTTCTTCTCCGACGAGGACTCGAACCAGAACTCATTCCGTAACGCGAGTTTTAGGCAGGATGCCTTAGTCCACGACGCCACGGCGCGGGACAGACATGTAATAATAATAATAATAATAATAATAATAATAATAATCCGTGGCGTTACAGCCCATGAAGGGCCAAGACCGACCAGCCGGCTGCTGACCTCATGTCCACATGCCGAAGCAGAGGTGGACGATCATCCAACCAGAATGGAGGTATCGTGTGGTTAGCACGATGATCCCGCCAGCCGTTATAGTTGGTTTGCGAAACCGGATTTTCGCTGCCTATCGTAGCTCCCCAAGTGCATCACGATGCTGGGTGGGCACCGGTCCCATACACTGGCCGAAATTTCATGAGAAAATTTCTTCTCCCACGAGGACTCGAACTAGAACTCATTCTGTAACGCGAGTCTTAGGCAGGATGTCTTAGTCCACGACGCCACGGCGCGGGACAGACATGTGATAATAATAATAATAATAATAATAATAATAATAATAATAATAACAATAATAATACTCCGTGGCGTTACAGCCCATGAAGGGCCAAGACCTACCAGCCGACTGCTGGTCTCATGGCCACATGCCGAAGCAGAGGTGGACTATCATCCAACCAGAATGGAGGTATCTTGTGGTTAGCACGATGATCCCCCAGCTGTTATAGCTGGTTTGCGAAACCGGAGTTTTGCTACCTAATCGTAGTTTCCCAAGTGCATCACGATGCTGGGTGGGCACAGATCCCATACACTGGCCTAAATTTCATGAGAAATTTTCTTACCCCATGAGGACTCGAACCAGAACTCATTCCGTAACGCGAGTCTTAGGCAGGATGCCTTAGACCACGACGGCACGGCGTAATAAGTTATCCTAAATGTGAGATAATGATACGAGTATAATTAAAAGGAAAAAAATGGCACTATTGAAAATTCTTTGCGAGTAATAAAACATCTTCCAGAATAAACTGAAGAGAGACAAAATTAAAGAATTTATTTCCAAAATTACTTATTTCTATTGCTTATACATTTTGGGTTTAATCTAAAAATTGGTTTGAATGTCCTTCCATAGACATAGTAAAGAGGTTTCATTCCTAAAACAACGTTAATCACAGTTTGGACAGTGAGAGAAACTTGATTTTATATAGAATATAAAGTGTTTTTCTGCTGTGTTTATTTCCAAGTAGTCGTATATCCACATGTTCAGTAGAAATGCTCTGGATAGTAACTTGATCACGTTATGTATCAAGTGGGTATTGCTTAGACCGAACCAGAGATAGAGAAGAAGAATGGGGAAAATGGAGTGAGTGAGTGAGTGAGTGAGGTTGGAGGAGAAATATTAAAAAGTTACGTAAAAACGCGTCCTACAAGGTAGTTTGCAGCTGAGAATAACCGAATATAGGAGCTCCAAACCAATTGACCACTTGTTCCATTCCAAGTTTCCCCGTTCCACTGAAGGAACTCTGGATAATTCTGAAGGGGAAATCCGAAAAATGAACTTAACCTAATAGCTGCCACAAGGGAAACTGGATAATGTAAATAAACTTATTAAGAAATTATTATAGGTCATGGCATTCCTGCCTTGGTATTTTATGAAAAAGGTAATTTCTTCTTTTCTTCAGACTTCCATATCAGCAGATTAACTTCATTACATAAAATAATCGTATAGCCGTTACGTGTAATGAAAGTGAACATTATTAATTTCGGTAATGGTTCTTTATTGTAATAGCATAATACATTTAAAGTATGATATGATTTAATTAATCTTAAAGGTCATCATGCCTTTAGAACATATTTTGAAGTGCTTCCAAATCTGAATATGAATAAAAATTTATAGAATACATTTACTGTATGCGCCGAAACAAACAGAACAGAAATTGTCTCGACTACAACGCATGTTTCCTTAGCAACAAAGTATTTCATTTACACGTCTTGATTACACATTTTTAACTCTTTGCATCACTTAAGAATATAGTTAAACGATTTTCTGCTGTTAATATGAAAAACCAAGTGGTATATTATCTATTTCACTGGTTTCGACTTTCGTTTCACTCATCCTCTGAACTAGTGAGGCCCTTGCTGCTTCTGGTTACTTCAGTTGAAGACTGAACATAAAAAAGGCTTAGGTTCCAAAGAAACAAACCGTAGAACTCAGAACTTTCTTGTGCGACTAGTAATGTAATATCATACATTTTGCACATCTGTGGGAGAAGCTAGGGTCTAAATGAAATTAGAATATGACATCATTTTTCTTAGTGGATTGAGCCAGGAACATAGACACCTCAATCAGAGATGAATAATAATAATAATAATAATAATAATAATAATAATAATAATAATAACAGAAGTCTTCATTCTCAGTTGGCGAAGTACTGGCTGCGATAACTGCGAATACGTGTTCGAATCCTGGTGATGGCAGAGTTATATTTGTGGCTGACAAAGTTAGTTTTTCTGAGACTTTTTTTGACGTGTTTCCGGTTTCCTCCATCGTTCCATTGTAATTTTCCATTTGAGTATCCAATTTAATTAGTCGTTTTCTTCCTATTATTAGGCCATAGATCTATTTCCACGTCAAGATACAGAGTCCTTCCATCTTGTTAATGGACGGCCAAGAGACTTACTTCACTAGGCCTGCTGATAATTATCACAATTAAACAATTAAACAGAATTCACACAAAATGTTGCTGCGTGATAGAATGTTATGACAGGTCACACTGATCGTACCAGTCCGAAGAGGCATTGTATGCTTTCACGGGATTGAAAGTCCACTCTAATGCGACTGTACTGAATTCTTGTGATGTGCAGACTGAATCTACAGATGGCACATATAAGTCATGAATCTCACGATATCTAAAAAGCGCAATCATTTCATATATAATTCCTAGTATAGGAGCGTTAAGGGGACACTCAACTTAAAAATTGGAGAAAAAGTGTCATAGAAATGAAAAATTAAATTTCTACACTGATTTACGTGACAGAACTAAATCAATATGCAGAATTCTCCCCCTATTCATTGAGAAGTCACAGTCAAATGCACAAAGCCAAAAAATAAAAAATGATAATTAAAAGTGATATTTCAATTAATGATTGATTAAAAATTGAAATATTTTTTATTTTGAAAAGTATTGTATCTAATGAGCTGAGATTTTGCATGTTACTTTCCATGTATATATTAAACTTTTTCTCCAAATTTGAAAAAGATTGATCAAATAGGAAAAAAGTTCCAAAATATAGTTGAGTGTCCCCTTAAGACACATTAAACTACTAGAGCAGCCCTGGGCATAAAGGGGAAGGAAAAAGGAAAGGAGATACCCAGCTCATGTCCTTTTCGCTTACCCGTTTTAAAAACAAACACACGGTAAGCCACTGTGCATCAGTGGTGGATTTTTAGGCGACCAGCGAGAGCTCAAAGCTATGATGCCTGCCATATACAATCCGTCACTCACCAATGTTTGCCTACCTGTCTACTCATTTCTGTCCGAAACATGACTATCTCTGCCGGGGAAGATGGAGTGGCGAATTAGGGGGTAGTCTGTAGTGACTCGATTGACTTATTAACGCCCAGGCCTGCACTAGACGCTTCAGTGGTTAACATTCGAGCCCATCCTACATACGAAAGGAAAAATAATACCTAGTGCCGCTAATAACCTCAAAGTAAAAACGAAATATCGGAAGACCAACAGAATTACAGATCTACATTAATTTGGCAATAGAAAGTCGCAAAATCTTGCAGAAATGAAGAACAAATGGAATTAGACATTTCTCTCTGTGAGACCCCGGCATGGTATAAGAGTAGCGGGAGTGGCTATTGCTCTAAAATTAGTCGGGTTATGACTTTGAATTGGGCTACTGTTGCGCTGATATTTCATTGGAATTTCGGAAATTTTTCCAACCGCATGACGAATTTTGAGTAATGGTAATTTCTTATACTTGCCTCGACGTCACACGGTATAGCATATTATATCGACATTAGACAACCCAGCAGTTGATTCAGCGTGTTTGATAACCTATCAAATATGCCTCTGTCTGTAATTATATCATCAAGTGTTCCGTATTATCACTTTATGCAGTAGTGAAATAAATATAGCACTGAATAGTGTGAAACATTTGTCTATTGATGTCACATTGTAAGAGAACCACATCTCCTTTACTTCTTTTCAGTGGAGCTCGAAATGACTTCACACTTTTAGAAGCGTGTACTAAATGAGAAGCAACTCAAGTCGTATTTAAAGTTCTTCTTTCTCCACTGTCTTGCTCAGCTTCTGCAGAGGGTAAGGTTAAATTGATAGTCGTAAACACGGGTTGTGTCAGTGTGATACATTCTCTTGAGAGCAGACGGACTCCAAGTATTTCATTTGACAGATATCTGAACAAGAAAGAGAAGAAAACGACAGTACTACTACAAACTATAAGATTTACCGGACAAATGGCATGAAGTCTAAATTTAGCTTAATTACTGAAAGTAGAGCATTAAGCCATCTCTACACAAAATTGCATTTGAGTTTTACGTCATCTTTCAACACATTATAACAACATTAATACGAGGCGCGTCCATAAAGTAACTTTCCCACTCGTCCCACAGCTAGCAAACAATATGTTGCGCGAAGCGACTGCGTGTACGTGATAGAGTAATGTCCTGGCATGGCGCATGCGCTAGCGGAACTTCCCGAGTGTTCTCAGTAGCTTCGTTTCATTGGTTGAAGATGGACGTTCCTATTCCAGCTCCCGCCGCGTGTGAAGTGCGATCAGTGATAAAGTTTTTGAATGCACAGGGCATAGCGCCGATTGAAATTGATCGTCAGCTGTGCCAGGTCTATGGGCTTAACGTCAGCGTTGCTGCTGTAGACAATTTTCAGCAGATGTCAAAATGTGCATGACGAGGAGCGCAGTGGGAGGCCAACCATAATTACAGACGGCCTTGTGGAGCAACGCACCATCTGCTTGCTCATGACGTTAGGCCCATAGACCTGGCACAGCTAACGATAAATTTCAATCGGCGCTATGCCCTGTGTATTCAAAAACTTTATCACTGATCGCACTTCATACGCGCCGGTAGCTGGAATAGGAGCGTCCATCTTTAATCAATGCAACGAAGCTACTGAGAGCACTCGGGAAGTTCCACTAGCGCATGCGCCATGCCAGGACATTACTCTATCGCGTACACGCAGTCTCTTCGCGCAACATATGGTTTGCTAGCTGTGGGACGAGTGGGAAAGTTATTTTATGGACGCGCCTCGTAATAACAGTAAAACTCGGTGCTTTTTTCTGGCGGAACGCGGTTCCGGCATCTTGTTATATTTTTAATCATGGAAATTAGAAATGTTGAATTCCGTGCCGATAATATATTGTGAGGATTCTCTTAACTCCACTTCATTGTTTCTCCACTGAGATTATCCATGCTAGTTCATACCGTAAGAAACCTTGAGCTAAGAGTAGGAAGTAACCTTTATAAATGTCAGTAAGGTCTACGAAGTAGGAAATAAAGGTTGAAACGGTTGAAATAGTTGGTGTAGTGAAAATTAAGTGTGGAATAAATAGTAAACGTAGTATGAGGAATAGGGAATTACATTTAGATTTAAATAGATTTTGAGCGATAAATAGTGTAGGACTAATAAGTATGAAATAGACTGAGTAATAATGAGAAAAGAAAGGACATGGAAGAATTAGGAAGTAAGGAATATACTATCTGGTGGGCTAGAGAATACGAAAAAAGATTTCTTATATCATATGAGTATAACAAGTAAGAGATAGAAACGGTAATGAAAAGTATGTATAGTGAAAATAGAGTCTGAAATAAATAGTAAACGTAATGATAGGGATAAGGAAATTAGTTTTAGATCAATTTTAGAAACGAATGTAGTGTCAGATGAATAAAGTGCGAAATAGATGAAGTGATGAGTAAAAGAATGGACATGGAAGGACACAACATTGAATAAAGAAAAGATAAGTGCATGAGTCGACCACTAAGTTTAAAATTGATTTAAGTAGTGTAAGAATAGGAATGCTGAGCCGAATAGGCCTACAGGGATGTGAAGGATCAGTAGGACCAAACAGTTGAGTGACAATAAATGAAATAATAACATTCACACCATGTACTTTTCGAAAAGAGGTAAGAGACTTCTAGTTTCTAATAGTCCTTGAGAAACTGCTACAAAAATTTCGCCGATTAGGTAGCCTTCTTTGAGGAAAATGTTGACGGTACATCCTTCTTGCCTCACTTGAATTACGACGACTTTCTCCATAAATTAATAACATATGATATTCCTAAACTGTGAATGACATTGTAAATATCAAATACCCTGTACTGAACTGCCATCCGCTTGGCAGTAGAGCTATGGACAATGAGCTTGAACTCAGCTGACTCGTACTTACATCTGTGCAGAGTATTGCCTGTTGAACGTTGCCACGTCTCTCACGCCAGAATATTGACAAATTTAATAATGCAGTTTTATTTAATTGCACGAAAACGTAATGGAACACACACATTATTTATTTAAACTAATATTAACTCTTTGTTAGATATATCTACTGTTGTAATTTTTTTTCTTAATTTTACTAACGATATAAGCACTATAACGCAAATAAAATAAGAAAATAAATATTTTTTTCTGGAAAAACTATCAAGTTTTGACCCGATGTTGTATGGACATATTTTGATCCTGAAGACCGTCCCCGACGACTGTTAGAAGGACGGCACTTATACCCTTTACATCCTGTATATGTTGTAGGTCACATCACGTTGGAAAAAACAATGACTATTTTGTCTTTCGTGATCATATATCAGGATTGATAGTTGCTTTAGAATAGCTGACAAAGTGTTTAATGCAAACTAGAGCAAAGCCGACGTGTGGCTGGTTGCGGTGTACTGTGATGCCGCAGCGTTTTGAAATCTGACTGTTGTGGAAGTGATATATGATATCTGGACAACAGATTTGGAACGCGGATGAAACTATTGTCAATATCATCTCAAGTGTTCGTTTATTTCGGCAATACTTGCAATACAAGAGAGTTACAAATTCGTTATCCGTTATCATTCTAGAACAATCTATACTAATAATAAATCTGTAGCCGAAATTTTTGTGGTAATTTTCGATTTTCCAAAAATAATTGGTCCTAACATATATAATTAACCACCCTGAAACCGAAAATCGCATTTTTGAAATTTTTGTTTGTATGTCTCTCTGTATGTTTATCTTTTCACGCGATAATGGCTGAACCGATTTATATGAAAATTGGAATATAAATTAAGTTAGTTGTTACTTAGATTTTAGACTTTATGACATTCAAAATACTTTATTTAAAAGGGGGGTTATAAAGGGACCTGAATTAAATAAATCGAAATATCTCGCTTATTATTGGTTTTTGTGAAAAATGTTACATAACAAAAGTTTCTTAAAAATTGATTTCCGATAAGTTTTATTCTTTACAAAATTTTGATAGGACTGATATTTAATGAGATAAATGAGTTTTAAAATTAAAATAACTCCATCTAAGACGGTGCAATGAATTAAGAACAAATGACTTCGTCTATAAGGGCCCTTGGACAATAACAATCGGAACAGGGGCCTTGGACATCAACAATCGAAAGCTATTAAACATAGCCTACAGAGAATGTTTCTGTGTTTGTATGAAGTAATATCAGAAGCTAAATTAACCGATTTGTATAATTAATTATTATTTCACCATTGTAAAGTTTAGTTTCTCTAGATGGACATAATGCTATAATGTTATTACAATAACGTCTGAGTAAATCGAGGACAGGTAAGATTAAAATAGCTTCTTATGCACAGAAAATTTGATCGGCTAATTTGTACATTCTTTTTCTGTATTTCTTAAAATAATATTTATATACACTCATTTTAATCTCAGAGAATTAACGAACAACGAGAGTGTATTGATTTAGTATGCAGTAATAGTACGTTAGCTTAGCAATCCATTATTTTATAATTCAAATTTTAACTATGCTCAATTGAATCGTGTTAAAATATATAAAATATATATGCAATAAATGCAATGTAAAGAAATTGGGTAATGGGCGAAGCAGATTATCTTGCGCTGTTGTAAAAGTTGTTCCCTGGATTAAAAGTCATATTTTAATTATGTAATTACTTTATATTTATTTCTAACAGGTGCAGCGGAGCGCAAGGGTACGGCTAGTATCAAAATAAAAGACCCTGGCATACATAGCCTACAAGCGTACAAGCACATAATATTGTATATTACAGATATACATAGGCCTCCATCCAAATATGCACATAAATAAATACTTATACAGGGTTAGTTAAAAGTTCCACACCACCTAAATAACTTTTGAAGCATATGGTTCAGTGATATGAAACTTGGTATGTGAGGATAACCATATACTAAGAACTCAATAATTGTATTACCGAGTTTTTTCTACTTCCGGTTTAACTCCAACGCTCTTATTTTAAATGGAACACCCAATATATTTTTTTTATTTTTTAATAAAGCTCATTAAGAGCTTTTCAAAAAGTACCCACTCTTGATACTTCTGTACAAATTCAGTGTTGCTAAATAAAAATGGAAGTGGTGCAAAATATTCCTAAAGCCTGGTTAAATCATTCCTTAAATGGTTTCTATGATCGAGTGACACATTGTAAAGCAGCCTCAGGGCTACCAATGTGAACACATAATTTAGAAGGTGAGCTAGCTTTGTTTTGTTTTTGTTAAGGAAGGAGTATTTTATTATTTTAATATTCGATACACTTTTCTGTTTTCTTGACTTAGCAACACTGAATTTGTACAGAAGTACCGAGTATGGGCATTTTTTGAAAAGCTCTTAATGAGCACTATTCAAAAAAAAAAAAAAATATATTGTGTGTTCCATTTAAAATAAGAGAGTTGAAGTTACTTCCGGTTAAACCGGAAATAGAAAAAACTCGGTAATACCATCATTGAGTTCTTAGCATATGGTTATCCTCACATACCAAGTTTCAAGTCACTGAACCGTATGCTTCAAAAGTTATTTAGGTGGTGCGTTTATTATTTTAATATTCGATACACTTTTCTGTTTCCTTGATTTAGTAACACTCAATTTGTACAGAAGTATCAAATGTGGGTAATGTTTGAAAAGCTCTTAATGAGTACTATTCAAAAATAAAATAATAACTTATATTGGGTGTTCCATTTAAAATAAGAGAGTTGGAGTTACTTCCGGTTGAACCGGAAGTAGAAAAAATCTGTAATACCATTATTGAGTTCTTAGTATATGGTTACCTTCACATACCAAGTTTCATGTCACTGAACCGTCCGTATGCTTCAAAAGTTATTTAGGTGGTGCGGGACTTTTAACTAACCCTGTATACGGATAAACACATACATACTACATACACAAAAACATGCTACATAAAAATTCAAGCATGCCTCTATGAAAACACATTAATACATAATTTTAAATATGTGTTCACAGAACATAATATATAACAGATAATGGCGAATATAATGCGCGCATTTTTTTACAATTATTGGCTGCTCAAATTCGTAATGCGCAGCATATCCTCATAAAGATGTGATCTTTATCAAAATGTTCTTTATACATGCGTATATATGGCAGTTACCTAACGAACATTATACTTTGTATTTCACCAATTTGCAAAAAATTAAGACGTCGATTTATCAACAGTAATCTCACTAGACATTTTGATTTATCTAGAGAAAATCAAAACTCGAGTGGGATTTAATTGACTATTACACGATTAGAAGAAAGTATATAAAGATTACAAGTAACGAAGTACTCCAATACAATAAAATATTAATTGACTTACGAAAATACAACTGTCTTCAAATGTATTATTCTACCATCTCAACATTACAAATATTACGCTAGATGCATGCTAGATGGCAGTAGTATGCCTTCTCGTCGATAAGTTCTCGATCTATTCTACACACGATGGCAATGTTACTAGTCAAGAAGGCTTTGTTGATTCAGTTTCATTTTTATTAAAACAGTTGCATTCCACTTCAATTATCCGAATCCCAGTAATCAACGTCACTTAACAGATGATTTTCAATAAATCTTAATATTAAACAATTTCTGATACGTGACTATCCATAATATCATATAGCAGAGCTATAACATAACCTAACTAATATACACAAGTGTTAGAAAAGTTTTTATTAACGACGATGACATAAAAAATAAACATGAATAATTTTAAAAGGAATAATTATTGAATGTACAATTTTCAAATTTGAATGTGGTTGGTGGTTCAATTGATGTTATATTGGACGTGTGCGTAATAGAAGTGGAACTCGTTGATTTAGGCCTACATGGTGCATTCAACTTATTCAGGATTTCCGAATGGTGCTCTTCATTTATTTGTAAATAGGATTTCAGAAGATGCATAGGTATGATCAGTGATTTTTATTAATTCTTGTTCTTGAATGCCAATGCGAGTCATATTTGAAACTGCTGTGCATCGACTGGAGTGGTTTGTAATTTATATATATATATATATATATATATATATATTGACGTCCAGACCAGCGCAGTTTCAAATGTTGGCAAACAAAGAAACAAATTCTAGGGACGCGATAAAATTAAACAAATGCTAGGGACGCGATAAGATTAAACGATAATTTTTTGACGTCCAGACCAGCGCAGTTTCAAATGTTGGCAAACAAAGAAACAAATTCTAGGGACGCGATAAAATTAAACAAATGCTAGGGACGCGATAAAATTGTGTGATAAGCAGCCATGATTGGTTGAAATACATCCATTCGTACCGTTTTATTGATCAAAAGTAGTATGACGCAGTAAGAGTGTAATAGTAACTATAAAAAGGGTATCACGACCATGACTGAAATTCATGAATCCGACGCTGACAGGTAGGCCATCCTGTCTCCCTGATAGAGCCAAATCCCGTCCAAGGCATACAGGTGAAACATTGTGAAACTGATTGTATTACTTGCGATTATGAATGCACGGGACTGGGTGTTTGTTCGTTGTTCTATGATTGTCTTGTGATGTCTCTGCGGTGATCCTATGCAATGCTAATCACATGACCAGGGAGACCCACACTTGTCAGATTCTATACTTCTTTCCCATAATGTCTGACAGGAGAAATAAACGTTGCCGGCAGAGAAGGAGGCAAGTATAATTGCTATTCAATCAATGGCAGAGATCTTATTCCACGCTCGACTTGAAGTTGAGCGGCCTGAAGCGTTCTAGACTCGTATTCAGGAGGTCTCGGATTCAAACCCCGTGACCGACCAATCTAACTGGGGATTTTCTAATCTGATTTTTACATGTCTTCATTATATATATATATATATATATATATATATATATATATATATATATATATATATATATATATGAGTTACATATATGAGGTAAAAGATAATTATGATGACTATTACACTTTTACTACGTCATACTACTTTTTGACCAATAAGACGGTACGAAAGGACGTGTTTCAACCAATCACAGCAAAAAAGAAATTGAAGTGTATAAAATTAGAGTTGTTTATATGAACCAAGTAAAGTTTAAATAATCACATAATACAATATTGCGATAGAATATCAAGTTTTCTGTGCGTAAGAGCTATTTTAATCCTCAATTCACTCAGGAGTTAACATAATGGCATATAACATTACGTCCATCTAGAGAAACTACACTTTCAAATGGTGAAAGATGTATCTAACTTGGTTAAGTAGCTTCATACAACACAAACATTCTCTGTATATTAATATTGATAAACATTTATATCTTCCCATCATATAATATAATTATATCCGTATAAAAATAGTGTTAAATGAAATCTTCCGTTTGTTGAGCTAGGCCGCTTTAAATAGACGCAGGCATTTGTTTTAATTACATTATAGCCTATTAGTCTGAGGCGCAATGATGAAACGCATTGTTATTTTAAAACTCATATATCTCAAATATCAGTGGAAACCGTTTTTAAATAAACTTTTTTATGTAACATTTTTCATAAAAATCAATAATAAGCGAGATATTTCGACTTATTTAATTGAAGCCTCTTAAACCCCCCTTTTGAATGCCATATAGCCTAAACTCTAAGTTAGAACTAACTTAATTTATATACCAATTTTCATGGAAATCGGTTCAGCCATTATTGGGTGAAAAGGTAACAAACATCCAGACAGACAGACAGACATAGGATGACCAGACGTCCTCTTTTGTCCGGACATGTACTCCTTTTTAGGCCTTTGTACGGGGTTCGCGTGGATTTAAAAAAATCAAGAAATGTCCCCTTTTTCGTAACTTGTACTGTATATATGCCTGTTATTTTGAAAATATCTGATTTAAATTCTTTTTCAAGTAGGTTAATTCTCCTGTAGATGGCAGCAGCATCGACGGGATATACTCTTTGCCAACTATCACAACTCTCTTTGCTCCTTCTTGTTATGGTCGTTGCTCACAGATAGCTAGTAAATCGAGAGATAGAGATGCGAAAGTAAATCTAAATAGATATTTTCTGTCCTCTTTAATGAATTTATTGTTTTAGTTTTATTTTTAATATCACATATTTTTTGAATGGGTTTAATTCCCAAAATGAGTAAAAGCACAATTTGCAATTATATTTGTAGGAGGAAACATTCTTCCCACAACACTTCCACTAATATTCACCCTAAATGATTAATTGAAGAATATGTCAGAATTTTTCGGATTTAAATTTGATTTAAGCCACCAATAGATCCAATAATAACTGAATTACTTCTGATGAGAAAATTTAGTTAAATAATGACATTATCTTGTCAAGATAAAATTATAGTTCCCTTGACGTTCATATGTAGCTAACTATAAAATAATAATAACAATTATTATTATTATTATTATATTGTTATTATTACTATTATTATATTGTTATTATTACTATTATTATATTGTTATTATTATTATTATTATTATTATTAAGTTTTATCATAATTATTTTATAATAAAATATGTATTAATATACCTTTAAGTAAATAGGTATTGACCTAAATTAATGTATAGGCCTCAGCCAGAATCTAAGTAGCTAAATATTTTCTACGCTCTTGTTTCGAGTAATGTTCTCTTTTTTTTTATCGATGTGAATCTGGTCACCCTAGACAGACAGACATACAAACAAAAATTTCAAAAATACAATTTTTGATCTCAGGATGGTTAATTATACATGTTAACAACAATTATTTTTGGAAAAACGACAATTACCAGAAAACGTTTTTTACAGATTTATTATTAATATAGATTTAAATATATTACATTAATTAATCAGAGACACATTCGCAAAGATTTTACAAACTAAATAGGCCTCGGAAATCACTGTTCTGCATTACTAAGCTATGATTTTCTCGAAGATATTACGACTCTCCAGTCATGATATGGTGCAGTTCTTGACGCTGCCCGTTTCGTATAATTAGTTCAAGTTCGTAACATCCGACAGACTGTCAGTATTTGTATGACGGCATGTCTCCGTCGATCATTATTCATTGCGGGATTTAGAGTTACAGCGGCAGCAGATCGCAGCCCACTACGCGGAAAATAAATTTGAAAATTCTGGCACTTAGCCGCAGTCGAAATTCCGCTTTTCAATTCATCAAGCTTCCGTCGATCCATCACGCCCATGGATCAGTGCCATTCAACTGATGACTCTGAACCTCGACGTTGCCAAGACAGAGTTTGTCAGATCCAATTTATTCTGCACATGTAATTAATTTTGTACAGATTCGGTCTAGACGTCAGTGGAGTAAGTAGAAATCAGTTGTGCATAAAACATTTCCTCCTCAGGGATTATACGTAACAAAGAATTACTTAAGACAACGGGACTAAAATTTGGATGGGTGTTTTAGTGTTTAACCATGTGGTGAAAAAACTACCAATTGATAGATAAGACTGTTAAAGATAATTATTGTATGCACAGTTACCACCGTCTGATGAAATTATAATGACATTTATTCTAATACTGATCCCCTAGTTTACCGAGTCATCTTATGAATAATTTTTCTAAATGTTAGTCTTGAAACGAATGGCTAAATGGAATAAGGGCCCATCCCAATTTCTCTTCAAAAGGGAAGGTTTCAGTAAAATATGTAAAATTTGTTTAATTTATTAACTCAGTACTGTATCCTATAAATTTTCAGATAAAAAAATTGGCGTGCTAAGAAAGAATGTATGACTTATGTACTTATAATGATACATTAGTAATATTATAAGTCTGAAAATTTACTTGAATTGGAATGGGTCCTTGTTCCATTCAGTCACAATTACTTAGACAACAAGTCTTCCTGGGCAATTCTTCTGCTCTTGAAACATAGTTTGTATGCCTAGTCATCGCTTCATATACATCATGAACTTATCTCTTATTTCTCTTCTAAGTAATATTTATTTTCCAATTCTATTTTTCATTATCATCTACTATTTATTTTACTATGCGGCTTATTCATTTTTCAACTTATTTCTTCCAATTTTAACTTACTGTATCTCGTGCTATATTTTCCTAAATTTTTATCACTATTCATTATTTTTCACACTAACGGTTGCGTTTTTCTCTTCACTATTTTCTACAACCTCTTATATCTATCCTCAACAAATTTCTTCTACTTTCTTCTTTGGAATATATATACACACACAGAGTATTTAAAAAATACGGGGCATAATTTCAGGAATGTATTTCCCACATAGAGACAATAAAAATAGTTCATTACAACATGTGTCCGGAAATGCTTCATTTCCGAGTTATGGCCTTCACAACATTGAAATTCACCGGAACGTTTTTCTTTCCGCAGGTCGTTGTCATTACAGAAGATGTTCAAAATGTCCACCTCCCGCTTGAATACAGACCTCACATCGACAGAGATCACTGACAGAACCTAACTCGTGCAGGGTAATCTGCTGGTGACAGGGCTTGTACACGTTGCAAATAATAAGGATACAATTGATACTCTTTCAACAGTCTCCAGACAGTCGTATGAGGAGCATTGACTTGCAACGCTAACCTTCGTGTGCTGACAGAAAGAGTCATGTTCACAGCCTCCTGTACTTCTGGAGTTGTAGATCTTGGTCGTCCCCTTCCAAACCAGGAGAGTTAAATTTTCCATAATCGCACAGACGGTAATGGAGACGTACAAATGTCTTCCGATCTGGACATTGTCGCTGTGGGTACCTCTCCTGGTACAAACGACGAGCCAGCGCAGCATTGCCGTCCGCCTTACCGTACATGAAGTGTATCTCTGCCAGCTCTTGATTTGAATACATGTCGCACAGTCTAACGCCTACACAACACTGAATGTAACCTTCGCCTCGGAATGAACTGCCAGAGTGCCCTCTTAATGTCTCCTTTGACGGCAATGACCTGCGGAAAGAAAAACGTTCTGGTGAATTTCAATGTTGTGAAGGCCATAACTCGGAAATAAAGCATTTCCGGACACATGTTGTAATGAACTATTTTGATTGTCTACATGTGGGAAATACATACCTGAAATTATGCCCCATATTTTTAAACACCCTGTATATAAGTCGAAATAACAGATCCAAATTTAACCAACAAGATTTCTTCTTCATCACAGCCTTATCATTCTATAGATCTTGATGTGATCCAATATGCCTTTCTCCAGCTCCATGGCAGAGGCATAAAATGGCAGGCTTACACATTCATAATATAGTATGAATTTTTTCTGTTGCTATGATTTTAAGTTAACAGAAATCAACAGTTTGGAATTCAGCAAATATTTTATACCCTTTTAGCTATACAGTTACTATGAGGATTGGTCAGTAAGTGAAATTCTCTCTGTAATAATTTCTTGCATGCTAAGGGAAATTAATTTTTTCTTGTATGCACACACACTGCTCATGATCCAAAACTGACTTAGCTTGAGTTTATGGAGACTGGAACAGCAATCACACCTGACAGGCACTGTGCAACATTGAAACTCTAAAAGTGGTTATTCACAGGAAGAGACCTGGTCTTCTATCCAGAAGTGTTAAGCTTATTCATGATAATGTCAGACTTCACACTGCATAACGAACACAGAAAATTTTGCAGTCATATCACTGGAACGTTATGATGAATCCTACTTATAGTCCAGATTTCAATCCCAACCGATTTTCATTTGTTTGGGTCAATGAAGGAATATCTTGGAGAAAGACTACTTCTGGATGATGAAACTGTACAAGAAGTTGTCCAAGATTAGTTGGAATACAAAAGACTAGATTTCTACAGAGAGGAAATATTTAAGCTTGTGCTTTGATGGAATTGGCACCGGTATTTAAATCGTCTAGGAGATTCGGTGGGAAAGTAGTAGTTCCGTTTCTAGTTCAAAACTGTAATATAATACTGTATTAGTCTTACTAATAAACCGTGCATAGTTTTTATACGAGACTTGTGCAGAGTTGAGACAGAAAACTTTACTAATAAACCATGCATAAGCAATGGATGTATAAACAGACTGTAACTATACAATGGAAATTGCTTTGCAGTAGTCATATACACGAAACCCCTTGTTTAAGCGTTGTATATAGAGAAAAAATGGCCGCTCCTCTAACAGCTGTTCGTATGGACTGTCATTTTATGATGATGGTTGCCTTGTAACCACAGAAGAACAAATCAAAGAGCACAGAATAATTAGAATAATATTGCTGTAACTTGTACTCTTTGACAAAAATATATTGTGGTAATCGATTAGAGCCAGTTGTACTATCGATACTTAACACGCCACACTAGAGCGCTCTACCGGATGCAATAGAGAACCTCAGATATTCTATTACCTTTCGTAATGACGAAACTATGACGTAGCTGTGTAACAGTTGTACTGTTATACACGACGTATGTAGTGATTATTAGTAAGGAATTTACACACGACGTATAAACGAGCTACTCATTGTATAAGTATAAGACAGTTAAACGTCTGTATATAGAGTTTTTATTAGTAAGACCATATATGGATACGTTATACATAAAATGAAACCTTTAGTAAAACAGAGAAACTTACTGAACGATCAACTTCTATATAATACATATTAAAATAACACATAAGAAGATTTTCAAGCCACCGGTGTGGCTCAGTCGGTTAAGGTGCTTGCCTGCCGGTCTGAAGTTGCGCTTGGGCGCTGGTTCGATCCCTGCTTGGGCTGATTACCTGGTTGTGTTTTTTTGCAAGGTTTTCCCCAACCGTAAGGTGAATGCCAGGTAATCTAAGGCGAATCCTGGGCCTCATCTCGCTAAATACCATCTCGCTATCACCAATCTCATTGACGCTAAAAACCTCGTAGTTGATACAGCGTCGTTAAATAACCAACTAAAAAGAAGAACATTTTCGGATCCATATTCATGTGATTTTCTTTTACACACGTACACTAAAATAGTTGTAGAAAAGTGATCTTTTTAGCCTACGAAAAAATTGAGAGGAGAAGTCAAATTAGTTTTGAAAAAATTAACTACACCTCTGATTGAGGTTCTGGCTGATATGTATATCTGTTTATCAGGCAGTAGATCACATCTCATCTCACTTGACGATATGTGTTAGAGGAAGAACAATTGTTTGTATACATCTGAAATCCGATTACTGTAATAACTGTAATATGTTACTAGTCAGTGATGTATGCACTTGAGGGGGAAAGGAACTGGTCAACCTACCTCATTATCTCCTGGTCTAGTTGCCTCATGAGTGATGTCTTGTTGTTGTGACTTCTGGAGTCCAGACCTCTTTGTTTAAAACAATGGGTCAAAAATTATAAATAAAAGCTACTTTCAAGAAGACTTACCATGAATTATTTATTTTTTCTTTGTACGCGTCTATTACTGTTCTGAAATAAGTGTATTTCTATATATTATAGCCTGCGTATTTAGTAATTAGGGTTTAGGTAATTTTCTTCCAATTCCGGTATACGTTGTTTTTCAATTAATTGCATAATTTGCATACAATTAAAGGAATAATTAATTCTGTCGAGTCCAGGGGTTGAATTCTGGTCTCCCCTCCAAATGGGTAATGAAGTTAGAATTTCATGCCTGCCGATGTAAATTAATGCTATTCTCCCCCCTGTTTACCCTACCTCTACCTCTCTCTCTCTCTCTCACCCTTCGATCTGGTTACTGTTCAGGAATTAAAAATACGTTTGAATGGAAGTGTTAGATGGAGTTTAAGCAGTAGTGAGGTTGCTAGAGTGACGACAACATTACGCAGTGATGAGATTGCTATAGTGAGGATGAAATTACTGTGCACGTGACATCTCAGGGAAGAAATGTAATATAAAAGCAGTGTTCCTGACTATAGTAGTCATAGACGAATATCCTATATCATGTTATAATTTTTTTATCTTGACTCAGATTAGGACCTACCTGATCTATTGTAAAGGAATAAATTTCTGTGAATAATGTAGAAAAATATAAATTAAATATACCTGATCATATAAGGTGATATGTTCCTCTTGGCATTAACACAGCGTTTTTCAAACTTTTTAGAAGTGGGGACCACTTTTTTAAGTCAGATCAGTTCCGCGGACCACCTTACACTTGTTCCCTTCGAAAGAAAATTTATCATTTTTGTAGCATATTTTAACACCAGTATACTTGTATTTTAAAACAGAATTAATTAATTAAAATTAATTTAATTCAATTAATTTTATATTATTAACGAATTAAGTTAATGTTATTAGAAGAAAATTCATTTTTGTTTCTTTAATAATTCAAGGCTATTAGAGTTTGGATGATCTTTAACTTATTAACTAAACAAAATAAATATTGGTACTCACATTAAAGAGATGGATGAGCCTGCCGATTCTTGCACATTTGTTATATACTTGGATGTATGCTGGTAAGCTTAAATCGGAGATCGTCACATACATCGAGTCGATCTCGGTACTTTGTTTTTATTAGAGTTGGTGATGAAAGTCCTTTCCTCACACAGATATGTACAAGCAAACTGAATTATAATCTATAAAGCACCATTCTACAGTTCACTATATTCTCTTTTCACTTGCGATAAGGTCCAGAAATTAACCACACCTGCCGCTTGGAATTTCATTTTAAGTCCAGTGTCATTCGAGAGTTCAATTAACTGTTCTCTTTCACTCAATGAAAGTTTGTTAGTTTCAATATCGCAATGAAAGGTATCACGAACCCATGAAAATTCATAATATTTACTTGGAAAATAAGTTTCAAATTGTGACCTCAGAGTTTCATTATGCGAACATAGTATATCACAGCATAATTCTTTTCCAACAACGAAATAATTTTCAACCAAAAAAGACTCTAGGGCTGCAAATGGTGAAAAAATTCTCTGTTTTACGCAACTGACCCACAAACCAAGTTTTCTCTCGAACCCCTCTATTTTCTCATGCTCATTGAGAACAGTCGAAGAATTATCTTGTAGAGAGAGATTTAGTTCGATTAGTTTTGAGAATACATCTGAAAGATATGCCACTGTACTTAGGCACATGTCATCAACTGATGTGTAGGGAAAAGATGGTGAGAAACAGCACGTTCATATTGTTTTAAATCCCTCTTTTGTTGCTGAGAGTAGAGTGGGAAGTCGGTAGACGAGTAGGGTAATAAATTTAATAAAATGTCAGTAGGTACTGAGAGAAAAGGCAATTGACATGTGTCATTTTTAAACTCAGAGATTTTCAATTATAGTGTGATACGCAATTCGTTTGAATTTTATTTTTTCTTCTGCCCTTTTTGAAGGACCACAAGAGCAAACCTCGAGGACCACAGGTGGTCCGCGGACCATAGTTTGAGAAACGCTGCATTAACACAATAGTAAGTTTGTGTGTATCATTTTCTCCCGAAAGAGATATTTCCTGCGACTTTGTATGAAAGGAATTTCGGGTATAAATTTATATTTCGTTACTTTAAGGTCTGAATTTATCTCTGAAGTTGATTTTTTTGCTTGGTTATTAAAGGACGCTGTATCAACTACTGGATTATTTATCGTCGATGGAATTTGTGATACCGAGATGGTGTTTGGCGAGATGAGGCCAAGGATTCGCCATAAATTACCTGACATTCGTCTTACTGTTGGGAAAACCTCGGAATAAACCCAACCAGGTAATCAGCTCAAGTGGAAATCGAACCCACGCCCGAGCGCAAATCCGGATCAGAATGCAAACGCACTACCGCCTAAGCTACGCCAGTGGATTGAAGTTGATCCAGATGTTATGCAACAACTTGTGTATATACAGGATGGAAGTGAAATAATCCAGTAGGTTGAAAGGAACGATAAATGAATAGGAAACCTATATTACGTTTTGTGATTAAATGCACGGTTAATTAGAAAATTTAGTTGGAAATGTAAGCAGTCTGGCAACATCGCCGCCTCTTTCTTCTGGTAATGAAGATGTAAGAGGTCAACGAACTCAGGTCTTTCTGCCTTAGTGAACTACTTCCCATCTCCCTTTCTTACTACAATATTGCAAGCTGGTCGCATCGGTAAGTGCCTTCAAATTTAGAATTTAGAATTTAGCCCATGACATCCCTTGAGGGCTAAGGCCTCCTGCACGTAGGCAGGGTAGCTCTGATTCACTCTTTAGGTGAGCTATCCTAGAGTGTTCGACCTTGTTCCCTTATTCATCGTCTCACGTGTTGGGTATGAAGCACTTTCACTGGTTTACGGTCACTATTCACTGATTCTGCAGCGCACTTTGCATCATTTCACTATTCACATTATCATTCGCGTTGCTGCTGGAACTTCAGAACACACTTCACTTTCCACCGATTGATGTTTCCTTCGACAGTTTTTTCCATGTTGATCTGCTTCTTGCGCGCCTCGTCCACTGCTGCCCCGCTCTCTGTGTGAATGTATCCGCCCATCTGGTTCTTTGTCTTTCTTCACTCCGCTTCCCTATCCTGGGGTCCCACATGGTCACTCTGTATGTCCACTGGATGTCACGCATCCTAGCTACGTGGCCTCCCCAATTACATTTAAGTTCGTCTGCAATCTGTACTGCGTCTTTCATGCCCGTGTTCTTCCTGAGGTCCACATTGAGAATTCGGTCTTTTAGCGTCACTTGCATTATTTAGTGGAGTTTAAATTAAATCTACATGAAAACGTCCACGCTATTGAAATACGCCAGAGGGATAAATGACCTTTATTATATTTTCTATCGTTATAGACAAAAAACCACGGTCCTACTCGCAATAGTTACAGAATAAAAGGATGTTGGAAAAACAATTTTTTTTTTCTGAGGAAACTATGGATTTTCCACCAATATGGTATTACACATTTTTTGTTACATACAACATGAACTATTCCCTCTGAAACTCCACAGGGTTATTCACTTCCACCCTGTAGACTCTTCTCGGTTATTACTTAAAAATTGTAAAATAAATTACGAGGTTGTCGAAGTACTCCAAAAAAAAACATTGTCTTGTAGCTTTTTATCCATAACTAACCTTAAAGAAATTCTAACAAATCGGACCCGGTGCTTTGAAAACTACCTTTGGTAGAGGATAATATGAACTACTGTATGTGTACTAATAATTAATATTAATACACTTCAAATAATCAGGATACCTTCTTCAGGTTCATGTATGTAAATTAGCCTACATATCACATAAAGTTAGTAAACACATTATCAGTGTTTTCAGGATTAGCATTTCACGTGTGTACTTGGGGATTTTTCCGAATTATAGGTATTTACATACCTTGTAGTTATTATTTACAAAATTTACGATGGAATGCACTTAATAGTTTTGATAGTTCTATTAGATAGATCCATTGAAAAATTTTAAAATGTGTTTTCAAACGTTTGTGATGTGTGTAATTTATTCTGTGATGTAAATCAGATCTAAAAATAACAGACCGGCAGAAGTTTCAACACAACCTGTTGTCGCCATCCCGGCTGCAACGAGACGGAAACTCTTGGTCACGTGTTGGGATTCTGTCGAAAAAACGGAGCTGCTGCGCAACAATCGACACAATAAGGCCAGAACCGGTATTGCTGATGTCCTCAAGCGTCGTGGATGGGAAGTATACGAGGAGATCCACTGCGTTTCATCCTTAGATTCGAACAGAAGAGCAGATATTGTAGCCATCCACAGGACTCAGTCTAAGGGAATAGTTCTTGATTCTACAATCCGGTTTGAGAGGGATGCCCTGCAGGCACAACACGTAGATGAGGAGAAGAAATCCATTTATGAGTCCTGCATCCCTTATCTAACTGAGAAATATAACATTCCCACTAGTCAGTGGAGTGTTTCTGGTCTTTTGTTTGGTGCACCTGGCACACTTCTTAAATTCACATGTAATATTTTAAAAGCACTCGGTCTCCGATTTTCTGAAATTCAAAAAAGTTTCGTTAAATATTCTTAAGGATTCAATCCAAATATTACATTACCATTTATATTTTGGCCATTGATGATTCTATTGGATTTTCATTTCTCTGAATTTTTTTACTAAACAATTCCTGCCTTTCTAAATTATTCTGTAGTGCTTTTATTCTCGATTGAGGGCAGATATATTTTGTAAAAAAAAATATATTTTTGTTACTAAGCGTCAGTTCATATGTACTCGTAACCTGAATTTTATTAAAGAATGTGCATCATAAATCGATGCTTTCAGATACTGAAACCTGACAAATAAAATTTGCCTATTAATTAAGCTGTTTAACATGTATTAGATAGGCTACATCCAGCATCATTCAAACATAGTTCACAAGCAGAATATAGATGACACATTCTACGCATAATGTATTCAAACAGGAGGAGCAAACTCGGAATTTGCAAACATCTTGAGCTCAAGATATGCAATAAACACGAGGTTAACACGCAAACCGCGTATCATGCAACTTCTCTAGCGAGAAACTTGTATACAACAGATAATTAATTTTCCGAAACCTTCTCTTATTCATTATATACACAAACAATTATACTTGTAATATCTCCCGACACATCAGCCCACTTGTAGCAACTTGAATTAGAAGCAAAATTAACTCTCACGAGCAGAGACTTTTAATTTTGCGCACAGAAACTTTTGGTTGATTGTGAGAAAGCTGCTTTCTAAATCTCAATATATGTAGCAGCAGGTAGACCCATTTTACGGATATTCTGATGAATTTTCCTTCGATATTTTTTTCATTTTCTGCCATAACTAATGGTGCAATTTGGCCTTCTGTGTTTATATTTTATCCACAATCGTTTAGTAATGCATACTTATCCACATTTATTTCAACATGTTAATCAACTCTGTCTATCTTTCAGTTTTTCCATCAGTAAATTTACCAGCGCAACTCTTATACAGGAACCAGCTGATCAAATAATATAATAATAGTATTAGGCTACATCCATCAATAAATAGTTATTTATGGTTCAAGTTCATAAAGGTTCTCTTTATAGCACGAGGCGTCGTTTCACAGACACTGGAGGACCAAAATGATAACTTTACGAGTGTGTATAATACAACGTTGTTTCTACAATACCTCAAGCACAAATTTACATTAAATAAATATTTAAAGTTGGAGAAGATATAAGATCACGATAGTTCTAATTCAGCTCGCTGACAAGTTCTCTGTAATCTTCTGATCTGTGGTTCCTAGAAAGTAACAGTCTGTTGAATGATCCTTAGGTTCCCGATATATCATTCGAACTGGAAAAGCCATATGACGGGATTCTTTTAGCCAACCAGTTAATAGAATCACATGGAGCACGAGAGATTTCAGGGGCCCAGTTCATGTCCTCATCTATTTTGCAATCAAAAGAACACTCGTAAGTTCTTTTAACTACTATAGTAAAATTCAAAGTTAACTAATCACAAACGTAACAGAATTTGTTCATGTGATCTATACAGTATTGCGAGGTAGTCTATGTTTCACTTTATAAGATACTTTTACCACACTTAAAATTATGGCAAAGAAAACACAGCTTATGAAACTTATTTCATGAATTTAATTTCCAACTTAACTGAGAATTAATACTATAGATATCCTACAAGCAAAACTCAGCTCGGACTTCTTGCGACGCGCATGCTATATCCTTCTAACCCCCGGAGTAGGTGTGAGAGCAAGCTGGGAACGGAAGCATACGTCATCTGCGCAAGACAGTCACACCCGCTGGTTTCTGCGCACTGAGTTTTCCTTGTCGGATGCAACTCTCACAGTCTAATGAGGAATAAAATTTATTTTTATGAATTTTGACTTCACAGACAACAATGATCTAAAGTTATAGGTCAATTGTTAAAGCAATAAAATGAAATATTTGAAATATTTTCTTTCCATTAGCATGTTAAGGACTGTATATGGCAACAAAAATGAATCAATTTTTCTAAAATCACAAAAAAAGAAAAAAGAAGATGGGTGGTAAAAAAATTCTGACTTCATTTTTGGAATCGGGAGACGAAATAATATAAGGAACAGCAGAAATTGTACATTTAAGAAAATCACTGTTGACCAGTATAATCATAGAGTCCTGTACATTGCATTGCCCAACTATAGAAAATTGTTAAAATCTTACAAAACACAAAACTTAAAAACCCGACATTATTTATGAGACGACGTATGTTTTGGAATTATAAAACATTCATTTCACTTAGAATTAAAAAACGAAAGTACAACGTCTGATTTGGGTGTATAGTAAAGAATTTCATTTGTGTGTGTAGCCCAAGAAAACAAACTACAAACAACATCGTAAGTTTAAAAATGATAAAAGAACATAATTGTTGCGTGAAATGTACAATAAGAAGTGTGTAATCTACGTGACGTCAATTTATTTATTTATTTATTTTCAGTGGATCTTTTCACTTGATGATTAACTGAACAAAAAACAAAAATTCACCTCTTCATTATGAAGTACTCATAATGAACTAGAATATCGCGAGCCTCTTTAGCAAATGTGAGTCTTTTGATGTCATCTTGATGGGTTTAAGAGTTCTCGTATCTGTAAGGCAACTCTCGTATGTGCGTGGAGCGATGAAGTAGTCTTGTTGTCAGCACTCGTACAATTTGAAGCGCACTCCGTGCTAATTGACAGGTGGCAACACACACTAGCTGCGACGCACAGCCACTGCAGAGCGCGCGCAATGCGGATGACACAAGAATTTAAAATTTAAACAAATAGGCCTCACATGTGGAAGAACCGGCGCGTTATAATGATTGTATTGTTACTGAAAATGTAAAAAAAAATATGTCCCCTCAAAATTTAATTCCTATATTATGCGGAAATTAAATTACCAAGCCTATTATTTTAGTGGGGGTATATTTCTTTAATTATTTGAATTGCTTAAATGTCTAACTTTTAAAATTTATTCTACTCGTGGATTTTCGAATATTTATGCTATTCGTATGTCAAAACAAAAAAATTGGTTAATTCTTTTCAACTACCCCGAAGTTCTCCATTTTTCTACTCTTTCCCTTTCCCTTTCCTCATCCTTCAGCTATTATTATTTTATTTCTTCTCCTTCCCCTGTATTTTTTGTGCTTGTTCTTCCTCTTTCTCCTAACTGTCTTTCGTTCTATACAAAGTGGAAGCGAAATAATTATGCAGATTAAAAGGGACAATATGGTACAGTAAAAATGAATATAAAACCTATATTACGTTTCGCGATTAAATGCACGGTTAATTAGAAAATGAAGTTGGAAGTTTCAGCAGTTTGGCAACATCGCCGCTAATACAGTCCTCTTTATTCACGTAATATAGATGTAAGAAGTCAACGAACTCTGGTCTGTTTCTCTACGCCAGCGGTCGGCATTTCATGCGGGCATCTTACGTCATACTTTTGCAGGAGCAGTTCCAGGATAGACATGTTGTTGTAACTGGCGATAGGCATGTCTGTTTCCAAACCATTAAACGTAAAGAGTGCAGCAAAACGGATATTTGTAGAAGAATGGGAAGAGAAATTCTTTTGTTGTGTACAGGAAGAAAATGTAATACGATTGTTGTGTTCTAAAATATTAAAATAAAGGGTTTCATATTACTACCATAAAGAAACATTATACAAAACTCCATTGTCAAATGTACTTTGCCGTAATATTAATAGTCTACTGATTAAGAATAAAGCGTCCACTCCTGTGGAGTAACGGCTAGCGCGTCTGGCCGCGAAACCAGGTGGCCCGGGCTCGAATCCTGATCGGGTCAATTTACCTGGTTGAGGTTTTCTCCAGGGTTTTCCCTCAACCCAATATGAGCGAATGCTAGGTAACTATCGGTGCTGGACCCCAGATGCATTTCACCGGCATTATCACCTTCACTTCTTTCAGACGCTAAATAACCTAAGATGTTGATACAGCGTCGTAAAATAACCCACTAAAAAAGCATTGCTGAATATCATTTTTTTTCATTTTATTAAATTTTGAAAATTTGCAAAGGAGCTTAAATAGGGAAAATTGCTCAGATTTAAAAATTTTTCCGAAAATTAACAATTCAAAGTATCCCCACCTTAGGTCATTTTGTGCTGGGTTTATTTCAATGTTCAGCTCGACATGTATGTATATACTGTGAGCAATTTAAAAAAAAATGAAACCCGTTAAATGTAAAGCGCGTTCCCGATTGGCAGGATGCACTGGAAGGAATGTTGAACGAGAGAAGAGTTCGTGGCAGAAGAAGATATCAGATGATAGATGACTTTAAGATAGGCCTAAATGGATCATATGGGGAGACTAAGAGGGAAGGCAAAAAAAAAAAAAAAAAAATAGGAACGATTGTAGAATGCTGGGTTTTAAGTGAAAGACCTGCCATTTGGCAGAACAGTATCTATATATTAAACCATCTGTATATTAGAGGTCTGCTGTCCAAAAATCTGAAAGTTAGAATTTATAAAACAGTTATATTACCGGTTCTTCTGTATGGTTGTGAAACTTGGACTCTCACTCTGAGAGAGGAACATAGGTTAAGGGTGTCTGAGAATAACGTGCTTAGCAAAATATTTGGGGCTAAGCGGGATGAAGTTACAGGTGAATGGAGAAAGTTACACAACACAGAACTGCACGCATTGTATTCTTCACCTGACATAATTAGGAACATTAAATCCAGACGTTTGAGATGGGCAGGGCATGTAGCACGTATGGGCGAATCCAGAAATGCATATAGAGTGTTAGTTGGGAGACCGGAGGGAAAAAGACCTTTAGGGAGGCCGAGACGTAGATGGGAGGATAATATTAAAATGGATTTGAGGGAGGTGGAATATGATGATAGAGGCTGGATTAATCTTGCACAGGATAGGGACCGCTGGCGGGCTTATGTGAGGGCGGCAATGAACCTTCGGGTTCCTTAAAAGCCATTTGTAAGTAAGTAAGTATATTAGAGGTTTGCGAACTAGAATCGTGCTCCGAAGCTGCAGTAAAATCTCTTTTAGTCTGTTTAAAAAGTTAATTTTTTTCTAGATTTTCCTCGATTCTAAGACGAATGTTAGGGAACCCCATGGCGAATCCATGTACTCATCTCGCCAAATACCAAATCATTAACACTACTAAAGATGACATTGCAGTTGAAAAAACGTCATTAAATAACCTACAAAAGAAGTAATGGTACTAATAAAATTGTATCATATTCAAGCAATGAAATATGGCAAGTAACCGACGTTATATTTTCGTAAATCATACAGTAGTTTCCTTCCCGGAACTGAGTCGCAATACATCTTTGTTTCTTTGCTGTAAACAGGAAAAAGAATCTGATTCATTATATAAAACCTGAAATGATATAGTCGAAGTTCATGTTTCGCTGCATGTTGCCAAAGAAACACTCAAAACATTGGAAACTCCAGGAATAATTTATTGCAAGTACTCTTGTATGTTTTTCTTTGTCTTCTTACTGTGCTTTTTTTATTCTGTGCGATATGTTATGAACTCTATATGGACTATATTTTCTTATTGTTTCGGGCAATAAAGAGCCAATGTCATGTATGAGAACGGAATGTTTATGAAATTTTAGTATCTGTAGCAGATTTTGTTGATCATGTCAATGCTTTATACAAACAATGTACCAATTAAATAAAACAGATTGAGTTCAATTGCCTTCAATATATTACAGTATATCAAAACATCAATGTAAGGACGCTTCAGGTAATGATAAATAAGACTTACCTAAATGTAATATATATATATTTTTTCAAATTCAAATTTCAAATTTATTTAAAATTTACATTTGAATTGAATACATATGAATAAATACCCGAAATGAGCATATGCTCGTGCTCGGGTACAGTCCAGTAGTCTACATAAATTTTACAGGATTCAAATAATAATGCTGATGATATAAATAATAGTAACAACAACAATAATAATAATAATAATAATAATAATAATAGTGATAAAACAAAAATATTTACAATAATAAAATAAATACTGAGACGGATAAAATAAAATATAAAACCACTAGCGAGAGTTAACACAACTTAAATAAGCATATAATAACCGGAAAAAATGCCAAACTCGAAAATCAACAGAAAAGTTCGTTGAATCGCAGACGACAGCAACCGCCGTATTGACATTGTGTTGTGCATTAATGGTAGTAGTGGGGAGCTGAAAGTCTACGTAACTGCCGTTCTCTTCTAATCTTCTCGTAAAATCATGGGAAGTTAATGCTGAAAAAACAAAATGTCTACGAGTTAAAATGTTCATTATTACCAGGATAAATACAAATAATACTGAAATATATTAATCGAGGTTCAGTTATAGATCTCTCCTTTTGTGCAAGAGGTATCATATCAAAATATTTTTTGAATGGCAGGGAAAATATAAATTTCAAAAACTTTCTAGTGACAAGATATAGTGACAAGTACAATCAAGTGTATCTGTGGCGATGCTAAGAGAATCATTTATTGGAGATATACACTGTTGTTAATTAAGAAAATGATCTATTTATATTTATTACAATGTTTTGTCTTATAAGGTACATGCATCAGATAAATACAATAAAAATTAATACCATATAATGCTAGTAACACTTAAAAAAATTATAATGAAATGTTTCAAATATCATACAAACATTTTCACTTTATTTTTAAACTTAAGAATGTGTAAATTGCTTAGGTCTGGATTATATGAATGCCATTTACCGTCAACCTTTTCTACTCACTTTATTTCGCTTCTCATTACTTCTTTCCATTCTTTACGATTTTCTTACCTCTTTTCATAACTTACTACTTTTTGCAGTGCCTTATTTTCCTTCTTTCTAGTTCATCCCTCTTTTCTTTTCAGTTCTCAATTAATTCTTGCTACATTTATTTTTACTTATATTGTTTACTTTATATTCCTTCCTTCATTCTTACTCTTCCACCTACATTAATTTCTCTCCTTTTCTTATTTAATTGTATAATTATTTTTCCTTTTCTTTCATTATTTGAAAAAAAAAAACGAAATATGAAAACCTTGAAATACCATAATGGCAACGATCTCCTACAGTAGTGTAGGTTAAGCTCGAAAGTCTGCTGCACTTGGGGGCCAGTCCAAGAGAGCTTACAGAGTAAAAAAACAAACTATACAAACTAAACACATTCTGTTATTAGTATTCTTTCTCACATTTCTTCTCTTATTTACTTGTATTTATACTTTTATCATATTTCCTTTCTTCTCTTTCACTTTCTCCTCCTTAGTTTTACTCCTGTTCTTAGTTCAAGTCATATTTGATTCCATTGTTGTTTATTTCCTCCATTCATTTCCGTTTTTCTATACTATTCTCTGTCGTTTTCTTCATTCTTTGATGTTTCCTTCCTCTATTCTTTGTTGTTCGTTTCCTACATTCTTTGTTGTTTGTTTCCTCCATTCTTTGTCGTTCGTTTCCTCTATTTTTGTTGTTCGTTTCCTCCATTCTTTGTTGTTTCTTTCTTCCATTTTTTGTTGTTCTTGTTTCCATTCTTTCTTGTTAGTTTCCTCCATTTTGTGTTGTTTATTCTTTAGTGTTATTTTCGTCCATTGTTTACTGTTCTTTTCCTCAATTCTTTGTTGTTCATTTCCTCCATTCTTTGTTCGTTTCTTTCATTCCTTGTTTTTTCTTCCATTATTTCTTGTTAGTTTGCTTCAAATTTTTGTTGTTCGTCTTCCCTATTCTTTAGTGTTCTTTTACTCCATTGCTTAGTGTTCGTTTCCTCTTTTCTTTGTTGTTCGTTTCTCCCATGCTTTGTTGTTCTTTCTTCCATGCTTTGTTTTTCTTTCTTCCATTCTTTGTTGTTTGTTTCTTCCATTCTTTGTTGTTTGTTTATTCCATCCTTTGTTGTTTGTTTCTTCCATTCTTTGTTGTTTGTTTCTTCCATTCTTTGTTGTTTGTTTCTTCCATTCTTTATTGTTTGTTTCTTCCATTATTTGTTGTTTGTTTCTTCCATTCTTTGTTGTTTGTTTCTTCCATTCTTTGTTGTTTGTTTCTTCCATTCTTTGTTGTTTGTTTCTTCCATTCTTCGTTGTTTGTTTCTGCCATTCTTTGTTGTTCGTTTCCTCCATTCTTTGTTGTTTGCTTCTTGCATTCTTTGTTGTTTGTTTCTTCCATTCTTTGTTGTTTGTTTCTTCCATTCTTTATTGTTTGTTTCTTCCATTCTTTGTTGTTTGTTTCTTCCATTCTTTGTTGTTTGTTTCTTCCATTCTTTGTTGTTTGTTTCTTCCATTCTTTGTTGTTTGTTTCTTCCATTCTTTGTTGTTTGTTTCTTCCATTCTTTGTTGTTTGTTTCTGCCATTCTTTGTTGTTTGTTTCTGCCATTCTTTGTTGTTTGTTTCTGCCATTCTTTGTTGTTCGTTTCCTCCATTCTTTGTTGTTTTCTTCTTGCATTCCTTGTTGTTTGTTTCGTCCATTCTTTGTTGTTTATTTCTTCCATTCTTTGTTGTTTGTTTCTTCCAAGCTTTGTTGTTTGTTTCTTCCATTCTTTGTTGTTTGTTTCTTCCATTCTTTGTTGTTTGTTTCTTCCATTCTTTGTTGTTTGTTTCTTCCATTCTTTGTTGTTTGTTTCTTCCATTCTTTGTTGTTTGTTTCTTCCAAGCTTTGTTGTTTGTTTCTTCCATTCTTTGTTGTTTGTTTCTTCCATTCTTTGTTGTTTGTTTCTTCCATTCTTTGTTGTTTGTTTCTTCCATTCTTTGTTGTTTGTTTCTTCCATTCTTTGTTGTTTGTTTCTTCCATTCTTTGTTGTTTGTTTCTTCCATTCTTTGTTGTTGGTTCTTCCATTCTTTGTTGTTTGTTTCTTCCATGCTTTGTTGTTTGTTTCTTCCATTCTTTGTTGTTTGTTTCTCTCATGCTTTGTTGTTCGTTTCTTCCATTCTTTGTTGTTTGTTTCTTCCATCCTTTGTTGTTTGTTTCTTCCATCCTTTGTTGTTTGATTCTTCCATTCTTTGTTGTTTGTTTCTTCCATTCTTTATTTGTTTCTTCCATTCTTTGTTGTTTGCTTCTTCCATTCTTTATTTGTTTCTTCCATCTTTTGTTGTTTGTTTCTTCCATTCTTTATTTGTTTCTTCCATTCTTTGTTGTTTGTTTCTTCCATTCTTTATTTGTTTCTTCCATTCTTTGTTGTTTGTTTCTTCCATTCTTTATTTGTTTCTTCCATTCTTTGTTGTTTGCTTCTTCCATTCTTTGTTGTTTGCTTCTTCCATTCTTTGTTGTTTGTTTCTCCCATGCTTTGTTGTTTGTTTCTTCCATCCTTTGTTGTTTGCTTCTTCCATCCTTTGTTGTTTCTTCCATGCTTTGTTGTTCTTTCTTCCATTCTTTGTTGTTTGTTTCTTCCATGCTTTGTTGTTCTTTCTTCTATACTTGTTTTTCTTTTCATCCATTCCCTAGTGCTCTTTTCCTCCATTCTTTGTTCTTCGTTTTGTTCATTCTTTGCTGTTCTTCTCCGGCATTATTTGTTGCTTGTTTCCTTGTTTTATTTTCTGTTGTCTTTTACGTTTTTTCTTTTCTTTTCCTGAACAATGACTATTGCGACGTTAATGATGTTGATAGTGACGACGAAGATGATGATTTCTATATCGGGAAGGACGATGATGACTACAATGAACATACAAATAGAATAGCTGTGAATATATTCCAGTCTAATGCTGCAGAATACTAAATTCTCATAAAATTCTTACTTGCAAAGAGAGAGACCTGCACAAATATTTCTGCGTTAATAATAGACATCCGAACGTTGACATTCACATCATTGCGCTGTCAGAGTTGTTATGGCGACAGCAGACGGTGCTGACATCCAAGGAAGCTCTTCATGGCGCTATGAAGTCTTCACTTTCTAATGATGACTAGCACCAATGCTCTCCCCACTTCCTTTGTGAGCCTTCCCTGCTCTGATTAGCCCGCAGTGTCAAGAGGAAGAAGAGCTAACAGCTCGTTAGCAGTACTCCACAGCCCAACATCAAAGCTACCCGACATCGCTTTACCATGGCCCTCGCAAAATCTTTTCACAGTTCACGGAGATTGCTAAAAGAAAGCAAGCAAATTTTCCTGTCTACTCATTGTAAGTTCTGTGCTTTGTAAAAATAGCTGAATTCAATGCAGTGCTGCAGTTTGGGTTAAAGAGTAAGGGATTTTTGTGGACTATACTGATTATGTACCATTGATATACTGTAATATAATGAAAATCACCCTACACCGCTCAGTTTATTAACTAAGCCAATTGAGTGAACAATAATACAGATTTTTACAGTTTTTCGTAAATGTCAAAATGGCCAAGAACTTCGAGCTATATATTGTTTTCTTCGTCAGGGGATATATGGGATGAGGGTTCTTTTTCGCGAATCCAAGAGCTATGGATGGATGGCTGGATTACGGGATCGAACTTAAATTATATTGATACGGGCCCGTTCTTCTCAGTCTAAATTTCAACGTGCGCAGGATATGCGGGATAAATTCTTATATAGCCCTTTGTCATGCATCAGGGTTCTTTTACATGTCGTAAATATACGACACAGGACCCATATGTTTACTTCTCTCCCGAAAGAAAACATGATAAGAATTTTATAGTCCTTTAAATTAAAATATATTATAAACTGAATACTGAATATTTCTCGAGAGTAAAAATGTGGTCGGAGCATGTTTCTAACCCTTCTTGTGTCCAGAACATGTAACCATAGAGCTTAATCTTCATGCCCCACATTAATCTTCATGGCGTAAGGAGGACACCGTTACTGTTTCTATAAAACGTATTATTTCGTTTCTGTTCCTTGACTACGGTTGAGTCCGCTGCCTGGGCTCTGTGAATATCGCATGCGCTTTCCATCCAAGCTGTCAACGGTTCGATTCCTGGCGTGGTCAGTAGTGGTAGACATTTATCTTCCGTCCATATGTTTATCCTTTATCATGTGCTGTCCTGACAATTCTATGCGTGCTGACCACACTACCGAGGAGGTCCCCAATGTGTCAAGTGTTGACAGATACCTAATTGGATTGTAAGTATGTATGGGAAAAGAAGAAACACAACGACAGAAAGAATGAAAGAAAGAAAGAGAGGAAGAGAGAGAAAGAAAGAAAGAGAGAAAAAGAGAGAAAGAAAGAAAGGAGAAAAAGAAAGAAAAGAGAGAGAGAAAGAAAGAAAGAAAGGAGAGAGAAAGAAAGAGAGAAAGAAAGAAAGAGAGAAAGAAAGAAAGGAGAGAAAGAATGAAAGAAAAGAAGAAAGAGAAAGAGAGAGAGAGAAAGAAAGAAAGTAGAGAAAGAAAGATAGAGAGAAAGAAAGAAAGGCGAGAAAGAAAGAAATAAAGAAAGAAAGGAGAGAAAGAAAAAAGAGAGGGAGAGAATAAAAGAAAGAAAGGAGAGAATGAAAGAAAGAGAGAAAGAAAGAGAAAAAAGAGAGAGAGAGAGAAAGAGAAAGAGAAAAAGGAAGAGAGAAGAAGAAAGAGAAAGAAAGAAACAAAGAGAGAGAAATAAAGGAGAGAGAGAAAAAGAGAGAAAGAAAGAAAGAAAAGAGAGAAAGGAAGGAAGGAGAGAAAGAAAGAAGGAGAGAGAAAGAATGAAAGAAAGCCGATAAATAAAGAAAGAAAGGAGAGAAAGAAAAAAGAAAGGCGAGAAAGAAAGAAAGGAAGAAAGGAGAGAATGAAAGAAAGAGAGAGAAAGAAAGAAAGAAAGGAGAGAGAGAAAAAGAAAGACAGAGAGAGAAAGGAAGGAAGAAAGGAAGAGGGAGAGAGAGCAAGGAAAGAGAGAAAGAAAAAGAGAGAGAGGGAGGGAAGGAAAAAGAGAGGAGGAAGGAAAGATTGAGAGAGAAGGAAGGAAAGAAAGAGAGAAAGAAGGAAAGGAAAATAATCAAGGAAGGCAGAAAGCAAGGAAATAAGAGAAAGAAATGTTATGTTCCATATATGTAAAATTTCACATGTTTAGTATTCCTACAAAAAGGAGAATACATTATCCACTTATAAAAATTTAGTACCTTGATATTTTAATCGTAAAAATTACATTTTCCGTGATATTCTAGTGGTAATCGTAATCCCTGAATGGTTAGGTTAGTTAGAAATTAGTTTTCAAAATTTATTAGATTTTGAATAATCAGATCATGTTAAATATTTCATTATTGATCTATTATTATTATTATTATTATTATTATTATAATAATAATAATTATTATTATTATTATTATTATTATAGTTGAAAATTCCTCAGCGTAGCCTGAGATTGGTTCTCAAACTATCAGTACAAAGTAGGTTATATTGTTAACATTTTGTTACATAGGCCTACAAGTCATAGACTAGTGCAAATCAGAATAATTATAATAAAATCACCCTTCACGATTAGACCCTTATGTGGTATGTTACGGTTTCCAGATTAATTTATTTTGTCAGTTTCTTCAGTAATCTTATCAACTTTTTCCTCTTTGCATTTTAAGTATAAAACTTTGTTATACAATATTTCACTACTTCTTTTTTGAAATGAGTTGTGGGAGATTCCTTTCGTAATATTTGCTTTCCTAGAATCGTTGTAGCCTGGAGGTTTTGTTTTTGTTTGATATTTTCATAGCACATCGACGTGCATCTTGAACTTTTCCCTAGGAAATTTAATTTATCTTCCTATTTTGATCTTGTGTTCATGCAGCCAAGTTTCCTCTTCCATGTGTTTGTGCTAGTGTACAGATACGATATGAACTCTTATTTTTGTGTTTTATTTCTTCTTTGCTTCGTTTAAAATATGTTTCATCAACATAATATCACAGTCTACTATATACAGTCACGAAGCTTGAGTTTTGAGGGTGCTAGAAACAATAGCCTGTGACGGTACTATTTTGCATTGCCTGTAATGAGGCGATATTAGCGATCCTAGTGGTGAGCAACTATCTAATGTTTGCATTTTTACTACGTATTGAGCTTCGCAATTGTATATACTAGACTGTGATAATATTGTATAAACAAGTCGCCACGGTGGTTTAGTTACTAGAACGTTGGACTTATAATCCTGTGGACCCAAGTTCGATCTCCGGTATACCCCCGATTTATAACTTGTGTTGGGCAAGCCCGTGGTCTTGGGAAATCCGGTTCCCTGTGGCATCCCAACAAATCTCCATAATCATCTCATCTTATCGCTGGTATATCGTAGAACAGCATCCTATGGTGCACCCTGAGCTACAACTATGTCAGTAAATTGGTCTACATAACTGGCTTCATATGGATGAATGACGTACCCGCCATTAGTTAAAAACGAATATTGTGTAAACATAACAACTTAATTTATTTGAATGCTCATTTTTCTCCTCGTTTGTAAAATTACACTTTGAAGGATTTAATATCGTTACCTTCTGTTTTGGTCACAAATACGTATTTCAGCAATTATTTCTCCATAGCAATTTTTTTCAGTTTAAAACGTGAGAGGTGAGCAGCTTTAACCAGAGTGATAATTAAACAATTAGTATAACCTAGAATTTTTTTTCAGAATTATTCAAAAATTTTTTAAATCTATACTAATAATAAATCAGTAGCTGAAAATTTTCTGGTAATTTTCGATTTTCCAAAATTAATTGGTCCTAACATATATAATTAACCACCCTGAAACCGGAAATCGCATTTTTTAAATATTTCTTTGTATGTCTGTCTGTATGTTTGTTACCTTTTCACGCGATAATGGCTGAACCGATTTATATGAAAATTGGAATATAAATTAAGTTCGTTGTAACTTAGATTTTAGGCTATATGGCATTCAAAATACTTTATTTAAAAGGGGGTTATAAGGAGACCTGAATTAAATAAATCGAAATATCTCGCTTATTATTGATTTTTATGAAAAATGTTACATAACAAAAGTTTCTTTAAAAATGATTTCCGATAAGTTTTATTCTTTACAAAATTTTGATAGCACTGATATTTAATGAGATAAATGAGTTTTAAAATTAAAATAACGCCATCTAAGACGGTGCAATGAATTAAGAACAAATGACTTCGTCTATAAGGGGCCTTGGACAACAACAATCGAAACAGGGGCCTTAGACATCAACAATCGAAAGCTATTAAACATAGCCTACAGAGAATGTTTCTGTGTTTTTATGAAGTAATATCAGTAGCTAAATTAACCGATTTGTATAATTAATTATTATTTCACCATTGGAAAGTGTAGTCTCTAGATGGACATAATGCTTTAATGTTATTACAGTAACGTCTGAGTAAATCGAGGACAGGTAAGATTAAAATAGCTTCTTATGCACAAAAAATTTGATCGGCTATTTTGTACATTCGTTTTCTGTATTTCTTAAAATAATATTTATGTACACTCATTTTAATCTCAGAGAATTAACGAACAACGAGAGTGTATTGATTTAGTATGCAATAATAGTACGTTAGCTTAGCAATCCATTATTTTATAATTCAAATTTTAACTGTGCTCAATTGAATCGTGTTAAAATACGTAACATATATATGCAATAAATGCAATGCAAAAAAAATTGGATAATGAGCGAAGCAGATTATCTTGCGCTGTTGTAAAATTTGTTCCCTGGATCAAAAGTCATATTTTAATTATGTAATTACTTTATATTTATTTCTAACAGGTGCAGCGGAGCGCAAGGGTACGGCTAGTTTTTAATAAATTCAAAACGGTGTATCTAAATCGCTTACAAGTTGATGGGTTTCTTTCTTTTAGTCATCCTAATTAACACTGAAAATACTTACTTACTTACTTACTTACTTACTTACTTATTGGCTTTTAAGGAACCCGGAGGTTTATTGCCGCCCTCACATAAGCCCGCCATTGATCCCTATCCTGAGCAAGATTAATCCAGTCTCTACCATCATATCCCACCTCCCTCAAATCCATTTTAATATTATCTTCCCATCTACGTCTCGGCCTCCCCTAAGGTCTTTTTCCCGCCAGGCTCCCAACTAACACTCTATATGCATTTCTGGATTCGCCCATTCGTGCTACATGCCCTGCCCATCTCAAGCGTCTGGATTTAATGTTCCTAATTATGTCAAGTGAATAATACAATGCGTGCATCTCGGCGTTGTGTAACTTTCTCCATTCTCCTGCAACTTCATCCCTCTTAGCCCCAAATATTTTCCTAAGAACCTTATTCCCAAACACCCTTAATCTCTGTTCCTCTCTCAAAGTGAGAGTCCAAGCTTCACAACCATATACAACAACCTGTAATATAACCGTTTTATAAATTCTAACTTTCAGATTTTTTGACAGCAGACTAGATGACAAAAGCTTCTCAACCGAATAGGCCTAATAAGAGGCATTTCCCATATTTATTCTGCGTTTAATTTCCTCCTGAGTGTTATTTATATTTGTTACTGTTGCTCCAAGATATTTGAATTTTTCCACCTCTTCGAAGGATAAACCTCCAATTTTTATATTTCCATTTCGTACAATATTCTGGTCACGAAACATAATCATATACTTAGTCTTTTCGGGATTTACTTCCAACCCTATCGCTTTACTTGCTTCAAGTAGAATTTCCATGTTTTCCCTATGGAAAAAAATGTTAAAAAATAAAAAACCGTTTTCCAACTCAGTATTGTGGCTCTTACAGCGAATTACATAGTTTTAATTTGAACTTGCTCATGAAGGCCGTGGCAAAATAATGAAAGTAGAAAGACTGGCTCTATGATATTAGATTTAGTTAGAAATAGAATGTTATCACACAGAGTGTTTGAGAATTGAAGTAAGTCTACCTTTTAATGGGTGATAAATTCATATTTTAGTCTATGAGGTTTATTTAAGGAGTTAGGTACAACTTACAGCAGTGAAATTGTGGAAATATTTAACATTTTTTTTTCTCCACTACTGTATCTTGTACAATAATTAAAATAGCTATGTGTAAAACACTCTCCTTCCGTAATATAAACAAAATATTTTTACGATTAAAAAAATATTTACATTTTTTTTTTTTTTTCAAAATTCAGTTCACTGTGCAGTGATGACGCGTTTCCCACATAACTCAAAAGCTATACAACAATATGTGATGAAATTGTGTGTGTATATTTATGCGTGTCATATCTACAATATAATGCAAGATCACTCCTCTACCTTTGATAGATTGTCTGATAAAAAAATAAATTCATTTAAAAAATGGCCAAATATCAATATTTTCTCATAACACAAAATAAAAAAGAAATATTATTTATTAAGGAATGTAGTTGAAAGAGCATGATATTGTAAATATGAGTTTCATCAATAAAATAAAAGAGAACATGAAAAATTAAAAAGTTTATGAGTTATGAGGGAAACGCTTTATAATTTTTTTAAATCGTAAAAAATATTTTTTTCATATAGCAGAAGGACAATATTTTACAC
The DNA here is from genome assembly GCA_025594305.2 of Periplaneta americana. Taxonomy (NCBI): domain Eukaryota; kingdom Metazoa; phylum Arthropoda; class Insecta; order Blattodea; family Blattidae; genus Periplaneta; species Periplaneta americana. The sequence goes on along the minus strand of JAJSOF020000015.1, from coordinate 106,823,472 downwards.
ATACCAATTTTTATTATTGTACAAGATAGAGTAATGGAGAAAAAATTGTTGAATATTTCCAAAAACTTTACTGCTGGAAGCTGTACCTAACCCTTTAAAAGAAATAGAACCACAGAGAATAGTCAGATGAAAATCAACAACAGATTCATATACCGTTAGGGCAGTGATAAGCGAACTTCTATGAGAGCGGGTCTGAAAAGAGAAGAGCTACATGAGGCGGGCCAACATATTCTATTGAAAAACTGCAATGGTACACTTCACAAAATTATTGTATTATTCAGCTATATTTACCTGTTATTACTTTTGACTACTGTGCATAACTTGGAGAAGATGGCTCGTCAATTTACTATAAAAATACTTCCTACAAACATGAGTCCGATTTTCAAAGTTACAGAATTATCAAATATTTATTTTTAACCGCACTCCAGTGTACCTCGCCTCAATTTTCGCTTGATAAGCAGCAACTCAACTATTACTATACTTCGTTCCATAACGTTTGACATGAGATGCAAACATTTCCGGCAGAGGAGGAGACAAGTATAATTGCTATTAAACCAATGACAGAGATCTCATTCCACTCTTCTCTTGAAGTTGGGCGGTCTGAAGAATTCCAACCCCCCTCCCCAACTTCAAGATAAGAGTGGAATTAAACTTCTACCATTGATTGAATAGCAATTATACTTCTCTCCTCTGCCGGAAATGTTTGCATCTCATGTCAAACGTTATGGAACGTAGTATAGTTCTGTTAAAGAATACACTAGGTTCATACTGTATTGCGAGATTTTTATGTTCATTGATGATTCAATACAATTTTTAATGTCGACTACGTGGATATCATTTTTCTGTGTGGGTTACAAAATTGAATTGCAGTCGTTGTTGCTACTGCTTCAATTGCAGCTGCTGTGAATACCACCGGCGATTTTCATATCTGCCAGTGTCATTCGTTTTTATAAAATCATAAGCAATGTAATGATGTAAAGTTTGATTCATGCATAATTTTTAATTTGAATGTATTGATCCCTCGCAACAGCAAATTTCACTACTCGATAGTAGGCCTCTCTACTATCGCTAGCTTCTTAATTTTTATCTTAATAGACCTAATAAGAATAAACGTATTGTGTATTTATTTAATTATATACATTTATATTTATTTATTTTATTTATTCGTTAAAGACCTCAGCTCAAAGAATTTGAGTGACCACAAGGATCCTGAATACAATAAACATGAACAATATAATGTAACAATATTTATTTATTTATTTCCAATATACAGAATAAAGAAATATAATTACAAAACAAACAAAGAGAAATACAAATAAAATAATACAAGCAATATGAAAAGAAGATACAGTAGTATTAACAAAATTTGAGACCGAATGAGCAGCGCTCGTGCTCGGTCGCAGTTCAGATATAATATTAAAATAAATAATAATAATAATATAAATATATAAGTAAAATAAAATAGGAACTAAAATATAATTACAGCGGCAATGGAATTATATAATATAATATTAACACTATAGAAGAATAATATCGTACGTGAAAAGTAGGACTAATATATATTTCAAAATTATAGAATACAAATATAATATAGGTTGATTAATTCATACACATAGGCTATAAATTTATGTAATCAAATTGAAGATATTAACACGTTTCTAATTTTCTTGTTATATGTTAGTGGGTTACATGTTAGAAGTTCTGGGTGTAATTTAGTTAAAGCATTGTACAACCGAGGGCCAAAATTTATGCTATGCTTTAGACCAGCAGATGTGAGACATTTAGGTTCTACTAATGTTGAATTAATATTTCGTCTTGTGTCATAATTGTGTGTCTGTAATACAAACTTATTACGATTTTTATGATAAAATTTTAACAGTGTATACTTATAAATTTGTTTGTGATTCGAATCATTAAATAAAAAAGGAAGTTAATTGTTGAAGGCAAATATAAGTGAATTAATTTAGATAGAAGTGATGATGTAATATTTGAATAGAATTCTTGATAATATTTATAAGACTAGACATTACATAATCAAAAGGAATATGAAGTTCCTTAAGATAATTCCATGTGAATTTTGTAATACATATATTTAATGCTAGTGAATATAGGCTTAACGAAATATTCCCCTGAAATTATTTTCCTTTTCTCTAAAACGTGTATTACAGATTTGTTGGTTACACCCTTCTTCCAGGGAGATCTTCAATTACGAAATTACCCTTAATTTAAAAAAAAAAAAGTCGTTTTGCAGTACATGAGTAGAAGAGTAATAATGAATTCAGTGGATAGGATCAACAAATCAGATTCTGTCAACAACTGGAAAAGCAAACGTGAAACTCGTGTACTGACTCAAAAAACTTGATGAAATGTGACCTATCTTGGAGCCTAGTTCTTGAAAGTCTGAACGTCTAACACAGCAGACAGGAATAAATATAAGCTATCTGCAGGACATGCAACAAAATTACAAAATTAAAGTAATATTTAACACTTCCAGAAGCTACTCTAAGAGGGTGAGTGCCAAATTCTGTTGTTTAATATGCAGACCTCTGTAAAAGAATTAAGGAAGAGACTAGTAAAGTGATTTGTGTGAAGTGTGGCATTGTATGGGGGAGAAACATGGACATTACGACGGTATAAAAAGAGAAGCGATTAGAAGCTTTTAAAATATGGATATAGAGAAGAATGGAGTATGTGAAATGGACAGACAGAATAAGAAATGAAGCTGTGTTGGAAAGAGTGGGTGAAGTAAGAATGATGCTGAAACGGATCAGGAAGAGAAAAAGGAATTGGCTTAATCAGTGGCTGAGAAGAAACTGTCTACTGAAGGATGCACTGGAAGGAATGATGAACGGGAGAAGAGTTCGGGGCAGACGAAGATATAAAATAATAGACGACATTAAAATATATGGATCATTTGCGGAGACTAAGAGGAAGGCAGAAAATGTGGAAGATTCAAGAATTCTGGGTTTGCAGTGAAAGACCTGCCCTTGGGTACAAAACTACGAATGAATGAATATGTAATACCTAAGCATTAATCCGGTGAAGTAGAGCGATTGTGAATACAAATTTCGGCGGTAGCGTTTATGATTGTCCGATCTCTCGGGAAACAAAAAAGAACAGTAAGAGTTTAAAATCGGTCCCATGTATACAGGAACTATTTTTACTGGTCTAGTCTGAAGCATGATTTGTGGAAGTTATACACGTTAGTCATGGAATACTCTCTATAATTATATACAATATACACTCTGTAACGTCCACACCTGTGGAGTAAAGGTCAGCGCGTCTGGCCGCGAAACCAGGTGGTCCGGGTTCGAATCCCGGTCGGGGCATGCTTTTTCCGGGGTTTTCCCTCAACCCAATATGAGCAAATGCTGGGTAACTTTCGGTGCTGGACCCCGGACTCATTTCACCGGCATTATCACCTTCATTTCATTCAGACGCTAACTAACCTAGATGTTGGTACAACGTCGTAAAATAACCCAATAAAAATAAATACTCTGTAACCACCGGCGTAGCTCGGTCGGCTAAGGCGCTTGCCTGCCGATCCGAAGTTGCGTTCGGGCGCGGGTTCGATTCCAGCTTGGGCTGATTACGTGGTTGGATTTCTTCCGAGGTTTTTCCCAACCATAAGGCAAATGTCAGATTATCTAGGGCTAATCCTCGACCTCATCTCGCCCAAATATCATCTCGCTATCACCAATTCCATCGACGCTAAATAACCTAGTATTTGATACAGCGTCGTTAAATAACCAAATTAAAAAAAATATATATCTGTGGCCAGGAGGAAAAAGGTCTTAAGTCAATTTTTTGTGAAAATGAGATTTTTATATATTCTGAAAGCGGAAACAATTTTCTACAATCTGGTAAAACGGCTAAAGTCAAATAAGACTCCTGACTGGATTTATAGAGCGTTACCAAATGTCCTAAGTACTTTTTGAATCGAGCACACACAGAATAAAGGACTTAAGTATATTTAATACTTTATTCTTTACAAACCATCACATGTTTACTTTCCATGCTTCCCTATTAAAAAGGTCTAACTTGTATTTTAGCCATTTTATCACATACTGATGCCCTTTCGTTTTAAAACTTTAAACACCAGGGTAAACAGTCCTATAATTGTTTAAGACCTATTTTGCATTCCTAATAATTTACATTTCTCTTTTATTTTGACATGAAAAAGATCTTATGTTTAATAGTCCCTTCTACTCAGTTTGGCTTCTAGTCTTAAAAGGGCTTAAGTGCGGCTATTTTTGGAAATAATCAAGAAACAACATTATCTATTTTAGAATAAATATAAACAAATAATATCCAGGAAAAAACCTCTTAATTAAAAAACTCTATAATTGACACCAATTTCAATCTTTCTACTGCTTTCCTGAAAAGTATAAAATTTTTACTTAAGACCTTTTTCCTCCCTGCCACAGACATATTCTGTACTTTTAGTACCACGTTTTCCGCCATCATCGTCAACAGGCGGTTGTAATAAGATTTATGAAAAAGTTCTGAAATTCGTCTCAGTTTAAAAAATATATTAAAGATGAACTGCTTTTTTAGGTAGGCTATCTAACTTCTATCTGTAAGATAATTTCCCTCTGGAGACATCAATCAAAGGCCTTGTTATTTTATGTAGCACAGTAGCATTAATGAAAGGAATTGAATTTTAATTAGGCTCTGATTGCTTATTGGAAAGTCTTGAAACCTCTAATGTAATTCATTGAAGGAATTCTGACTACATCTGCTTTAACACGGAGGGTTAGAAAGAGATCTGTCAAAACTGTGACAATTTTAATGAAGTCGTCGAGAGAGTTATGAGCAATCGAGGTTTTTCATAACTGGTAGCATCGTTTCATTAACAGAAGGAGGAGAAGGAGGTAAAAAATGTTACAGGTCAAGTCTTTTATCACCCGCTTGATTGCGGCTCCCTTGTGTGAAATGAGGCATGCAGTTAGAATTACTGGAAACCTTGTCTAATGTGAATATGCCAGAAACACCGCAACCGTTAGCATGCAGGATATTGAATTTCACGTCAGCATTTTCATCTTGATGGTGATTAATGGCCGTCATCTCTTTGAAATAAATGTAACATGTCGCAAATACGGGAAACCTGCTTTCATACATCATAAACGGAAGGCAGAAATCGACTTGAAAAGCTTCTTCTACCTATCCAATTTACAGCAGCAGCCTATCTTATGCCCCTATCTGAAGTTATATTAGTTTCATCAAGCCATGTTTTCCGTAATCGTCTTGCATCTCTCTTGCAGTATATTGTAGGGAAATATAGCGATAGTTAGGGTAGAGTAGCATAAATCGCACCGCTTCCTAAATGGCACCACTGCTAGTTTAAAACAAGTTACTGTAGTAGTGTAGCATCTAGTGGTATTGTTACAATCTACCATATGAACTTCCACCATGTCAATTGATTTCTGCCACTTCTTTGTGCTAGCAACGTGGTGATAGAGTATTTAATATAATCGCTCAGGTGGATGTAAATTTAGCTAACATTTTGTAACTAAATAACGGATTTGTATGCAAAGGAATCCATAATCTTAAGATGTTATTGGTTAAAAGAAATAATAAAGAACATTTAACTTAGTACGATTTTCGAACATGTGGTAATTACAGGCTAGAATGAAGGAAATAATAACTTATGACATAGTTTCTTAATTCGCACCATTTTGTAGGTGCCTAATTCGCACCGGTGCGATATGAGCAACTGTAGCAATTCTAGCCGTACAAAAGAAGGCCCAAAATTTTAACTGAACGAGGAATGCATCAGGTGGGTGCAATATCAAGTGGTGAAAAGGGCGTTAATACAACAAGTGTGTGTTGTACAAGCGCACCAGATATTTTGTGCCACCTATGAAAATTTTTAAACGTCAAACAGTGCATCCTACATTATCAGCTGGTGTTCTTCCAGGATCGTTATTTGTTTGCTCTGATTCAGGTTACATCAACAGTGAACTATTTGTTGAATAGCTCAAAAATCTATTTTCCACTCAAACCTGCCATAGAAAAAAAGTGCTGCTTCTGCATGTCCACCTAAACGAACCATTCCAAAAATGTAGAAGCTAGATTATCTCGGGAAAATGATGTGCTCCTATTTCAGCTTCCTCGTCTTAATACTCAGAGGCCCAACTTTTAGATGTTTCCTTCTTCAAACCATTTCAGACAGCTAAATCATGAAGCAGTTCTTAGGTGGCTTCGAGATAATCGTGGAGAAAAGGTGACGCAGTTTACAGTTTGAACTGTCTGGTGAAGCACGTGGCAAACGTGTAACAATAAAAAACGCATTCAGGAAGATTAAATGTTAGGTAACATATGCTTTATTTTTTCAATTTCATTTGAAGATGCGTTATTCTCTTTCATTAATTTCAATAAACTTGTTATTTGCATTTATTACATTATTCATATTAAATACTATTCAATATGTTCAATATTAAAAGCTTTCCTTCATCCTGTTCCCCGCAGTTAAAGAGGTGCGATTTAAGAAACCACAGGTGCTATTTAGGAAACTAGTTGCCTAAATGGCACCACTGACAAGTGTTTCGAAAATGTCATTCTACTTCAAAAATACTAAATCAAATTCAAGGATTCTTTTTTACATGAAAGGTAAATGTTCTGGGAATGTATTTCTGTAAAGGAATGCAGAAAATAAAAATTGTATTGTTCAATAAAAATTATAAATGCTAAAGTGGTGCGATATACGCAACCTTAACCTAAGTGGAAAAAAAAAGCATTTTAATAACAACTATATCCAGTTGCATGTTTTTACAAGTCTACATTCCAATATCCTACATAAAACAACCGAAGAGCCAGTTTGAAAAGGACATTTTTTAACTGTCATCATAAGGTTCTTGACAAAATTGGTCGTAGTCATCACCAGAGCCCGGATTTTATGTAATATGAAAATGAAAAATATGTAGGCTACATAAATATGTAGCTAAAATGTTAAAATGTGTAGATAAATATGTAATAAATAAAAAATATGTAACTTCTAAATAAGGCTTGGACAGAGTCTCTGGATCAAATTTACCTGCTATGAGATTTGCGATAAAATGATTCAAGGCAACGGCAACCCATACGTAGGAATCACCAAGTTCAGTTCTAATCGTTTTCATTGTGTCAGTGTAGCAGAAGTTCAAATAATTTTTCCGGAGTGTTGATTCATTCAGTGGAAGGTATCCATAATTGTACCTATCTTTAAGGAAGGGGACAAGACTAACAGCAGTAACTTTCGAGGAATATCACCACAGTCTACAGTATATACAGTCACGAAGCTCAATAGTAGGAAATATGCATCCATAGTTAGTTGCTAACCACTAGGATCGCTACTATCGCCTCATCATATACAATGCGAAACAGTACCGTCACAGTCTATTGTTCCTAGTAACCTCATCAACTGAAGCTTCGTGGCTTACTAGACTGTGATATCACTTTTGTTGATGACCTATATATTTTTGTCCAATATTCTTTTGAGAAGATTAACTCCATATGTAGATGAAATTATTAGGAATCATCATATGGTTTTTTGTATTCGACAGATATTGGAGAAGAAATGGAAGTATAAGGGTACAGTACATCAGTTATTCATAGATTTCAAAAAGGCATATGACTCGATTAAGAGAGAAGTTTTATATGATATTCTCATTGAATTTGGTATTTCCAAGAAACTAATTCGATTAATTAAAATGTGTCTCAGTGAAACGTACAGCAGAGATTGTATAGGTGAATTTCTGTCGGATGCTTTTCAAATTCACTGCGGGCTAAAGCAAGGAGATGCACTATCACCTTTACTTTTTAACTCTGCTCTAGAGTATGCCATTACGAAAGTCAAGGATAACAGAGAGGATTTGGAATTGAACGGGTTACATCAGCTGCTGGTCTATGCGGATGACATGAATGTGTTACGAGAAAATCCACAAACGATTAGGAAAACGTGGGTATTTTACTTGAAACAAGTAAAGAGGTAGATTTGGAAGTAAATTCCGAAGAGACCAAGTATATGATTATGTCTCGTGACGAGAATATTGTACGAAACGGAAGTATAAAAATTGGAAATTTATCCTTTGAAGAGGTGGAAAAATTCAAATATCTTGGAGCAATAGTAACAAATATAAATGACACTCGGGAGGAAATTAAACGCAGAATAAATATGGGAAATGCATTTATTATTCGGTTGAGTAGTTTTTGTCATCTAGTCTGGTTTCAGAAAAGCTGAAAGTTAGAATTTATAAAACAGTTATATCACGAAAATACTCCTCAGGAAATCGTACATTTTTTTCGTGAAAAAAAAGATAAATTTGTCAAAATTCGACTATTTTCAGTAATGCATCGCCTTAATACCGTACCAAAGAAAAATATTTTCGCTTCGATTTACTCTTTTAATTCAGTAATGCGCGTAATATTGATTAAATTCCATGTTTGAAATCATCAAAGCCAAAATATTACTATTATAATGGACATAAGAAAATAAACGTCAATACAGTTGATGTAAATTTGTATAGAGTCTGTGAGTAGTGTAAGAGGTTTAATTGATCTGCCTTCCATGGTACAGACTTGTCACACAATACCGAGCTGCTCTGTGTCAAAGTCAGTGCTGTAAATTTGACACGTCGTAGTTTGGCGTCAGGAAACTTTAATCTCGAAATTGAAAAGAAACGCATATCGTGATGCGTGTGAAGCGGGAACAGGCAGTTCAAAGGCTCTTGAACCGCTTCATCATATCCACTCTCTGGTATTAACCACCATGTCGCGGTTAAATGTTACTCTTGAGAGGAAAATCCATTGTATTATAAAACTCCTTCACCTTCCCTCGCTTATTGAATTCCACTTGCGGTTTATTACAGCAAGGACGCTCGAAGAATAGAGGCGCCTCCATCACCTTGCTCCTTCGCTGTGACGTAGGAGACATGCAGCAGGAATTCTATCAGCCCGGCACAATACAGTAACGATGTTGAACGTCTTAGTGGAAGTTATAATACGGATTATTGCAGTTAATATTGCTAAAATATTGATTGAACTATCAACACGTGTAATGTTCAAAACATTGGAAAAAGGTATGAAACACAATCTGTATACGATAATTTCTTATATTAACCCACATATGCGGAAATATTTCACTGAATGATAAATTTTATGTGCAGAGGGAAGAATATGACATAACTCCGCAATGAATTGTCTGAATATCATGAAACAAGTTCTGGGTAGGGGAAACTCGGCTAATTCCGCAGTACAGGTAATTCCGTAGTACTGCATATATGATTTTACTGCGGCTTTACAATAGCGTGAACGTAAGTTTTGAGAGACTGTCAACAGGAAGCATGTCCTCTACAGTGCTATAGAAAAAAATCAAGGGTATTGGTCGACACCTCTGTCGGCAATACAGTGAAACATCGAAAGTTGGCTGTTTTTCGCGTTTTGCTACACAGTTGTGAAGAAAGTGAGCATTGTTACATATAAATTGTTCCTTTTATATTACTTTCAAAATGTATTTCATAATTATTTACTACTGCTGAATTAGCCAAGTCCTATTGCGGATTTATCCGCACTGTTGCGGAATTGTACGAGTTCTTTTTTCAACTGTAATGTGTGTACAACTAAATATATTTGCATTTTAATAGGTCTCTTTATCTCATTTGGTAATGAAAGATTTCGTCCATGTCTACATACCTTGATAATATTTTTCAGTAAACATTTTGATAAAAATATGATAGATTTACTTTTTAATATTGCGGAAATAGCCGAGTCTCCTCCACGTTATCTTAGTGTATATTATCATAATAAATGCCAAAGTGCAAAATCAATGAGTATAGTAATGCGTTTACAAAATAACGAAACTGGTCCCACACTGCTGTGCATCTAACTGCCTCGCCAACATCCAGGCGTGTCGCACCACCGTTTATTTTACTTGGGCCCTCCCCGTCCAAGCCCACGGGCAGTAGTGCACCGCAGCCGACCTCTAAAATCTAAGTAATCTTTGCCATAAAACGAAACTATGCTTTTAAAAGGACGGTAGGCAGATCTGGGTTAAGAGAGCAGGTACACCTTTCGTCAGTATAATTTTATTATATTTCAAAATTTTTCCCCTCGCAATCTATAGATCCTCTGGATACAAAAATTCTCATGCTTAATATATATTAATTATATGTACATCAATAAATAATTGTAATGTTTTTGAAAACCTAATAGTTATTTTTTAATCTATGAAATATTTTTGAGAATTCTTAGGCCGGATAGTGTTTCAATAATAAATTACTTAAATATTTGAATTTTGGTGTAATTCTTCTTTTGACTTATTTTAATAAACATGTCTACAACATATAGAGTGGAAGCGAAATAACCCTGCAGATTTTTTAGAGCGAATAGCTCATGATGTGTGTAACAAAAAACTGTCATAACAAATTGGTGGAAAGTTCATAGTTATCTCAGAAAAAAATGTTTTTTTTATCCCAAATGTTTAACACCCTCTTATTCGGTAACTATTGCGAATTGGATCTTGATTTTCGTTCATATCGATAGAAAATCTAATAAAGAATTATTTATCTCTCTGTCGTATTTGAATAACGTGGGCGGTTTTCGTATAAATTTAATTTAAAAACCACCAATTTACTAATTTCAAACCAAACTCATTCAATGCACTCAGAGAATTACTGGCGACCGTATCTAGAAAATATAAAGCCCATTATGAACTTGCCGGAATAAAAAGAATATTCGAAAGTCGAAAATAGTTTTTTTCTGTTCAAGCTTTGACACCGCACAGGCATAAAACGCGTAATTCTTTAATAATGGTGATGATATTTGGCGTGATTTTTCATTGGCATGGCCGGGGATGGATCTTCACACTTAGGATTTGACACTTGGGAAGAAATTAAACGCCTGTTATTATTCGGTTGAGAAGCTTTGTCATCCAGTCTGCTCTCTAAAAATCTGAAAGTTAGAATTTATAAAACAGTTATATTACCGGTTGTTTTTATGGTAGTGAAACTTGGACTATCACTTTGAGAGAGGAACAGAGATTAAGGGTTTTTGAGAATAAATTCTTAGGAAAATATTTGGGGGTAAGAGGGATGAAGTTACAGGAGAATGGAGAAAGTTACACAATGCAGAACTACACGCGTTGTATTCTTCACATGACATAATTAGGATCATTCAATCCAGACGTTTGAGATGGGCAGGGCATATAGCACATATGGGCGAATGCATAAATGCACATAGAGTGTTAATTGGTAGGCTGGTGGGAAAAATACCTTTGTTGAGGCCGAAACGTAGATGGGAGGATAATATTAACATGGATTTGAGACGACTACCTGATAAGCAGAAGGGTCCGAAGCTCCAAGCCCTAATATAGCAACATCTGAAACTCGTACTACTCCCAAGACTTCACTTAATTATTACAGATGATAGATGAATTGAGGGAGCGGCAGATGTGTTGGTAGAATGATACAGAGAGATGGGAGTACCCGAGAAAAATCCCTCTGCAACGTGTGCTTTGTCCACCCAAATTTCATCACAACCTGGCCGAGTATCGAACCAGGCTGCCTGGATGGAAGACCACGTTATAAGTGATCATATTTATGCAATAAATGTCTGAGTGTACAAGAGTTGCAGAACTATCTAAAGACGCGCTAAGATATTGTGGCATTAATCAAACCGATGCTGTTGATAGATGTATATTAATTCTCTTTGCCTCTCGTCTCCATTCCTTTACGAGGCTCCATTGTGTATCCACCGGAGACTGGATAGCAGAAGGCTTTGATGTATAGCCATGTGCGAAAATAGAAAAGTCTAGACCACACCTTTTCTCTTCCCCTTTCGGCGCCCTCGGAAATTACGCTCAGGGCTGGATAATATATGATCCTATTCTGATGCAAAACAAGGCAATATAAAATTGATAAATGGAGAATTCATTTCATTCAGAATATGTACGATGTGAACACTTCATGAAGTAGAAAAGTGGTTGTTAAATATCAGTAAACTTGAGGTTTATTTCTTACTTTAAAATTTGATTTACGTACAGCATTTTTTTTTACAAAAACCTTCCCTGAAAGTAGTAGTGGTAGTGGTGATGGAGTTAGTGGTAGTGTTCGAGTTGGTGGTATTGGTGGTAATAGTAGTGGTAATAATAGCAGCGGTAGTAATAATAGTTTATTTAACGTTTTCAACTGCAGACATTTGCTTGACTCGAATTCAACCCGGGCAAGAAATGACTGTCATATTTTTCCTAGCGCTGAGTGCGAAGGAGTTTGTTTTAGATGTGGGGTATTATAGCTCTTGAAAAATTGCTGTGGCAGATAATAGCAATTATGGCCCAGCGTGTTCTTTGTATACGGTTGATTCTTCGCGATTGTGAATGTTTCTCATCGCGAGCCAACAGAAGTTTATGTATGATCTTGTGCGAATTGAATTGATATACTGTATATACCGGTGCCATGTCTTATATCACAACAATGATTAACGCTTTGAGTATACTAAAAACAAAACAAGCTATGAGCTGTGTTATCGCGCTATCTGGGCGCATATACACTCAGGGACAAAAAAATACCGGACACACTAATATTTTCTGGTATTTTGCAAAACATTATCTTCTCATACAATATTATGGTAGCTATCTGTTGTTATGGAGACATGTATACATTGTTGATTGTTTTTTGTTTTATAAACAAGCCATTACAACCAAATATTCCAATTTTGCTTTCGGGGTCTCAGCTATAACAATTTTGTCTCAACCATTTGTGCTTCATTATTGTTATCATTCGTTATTTCTTTATTTTTACATTTTCTGAGTTTAAGTGGGGTTGTAACATTTGTCTTAAAACAAGATGCGACCTGAAGATGTGGCTCGAGCTGTAGCTCTTTACGATGATGGACGCAGTGTACTTTACAATGCAAATGTTATGAATATGGCTAGATGCACAACCTATGATGCCATAAAACGATATAGAGAGACCCTAGAATATACCAGAAGACCAGGTTCGGGTCGTCCAAGAGCTACAAATCCAAATGTAGACAGGTATATGGTGTTGAGTGTTCTTAGGGAGCGCAACCTGCCAGATACTAGTGTAGCCCAGCAATTTGTTAACATGCATAGACGCCCAATTTCGGCCAAAAGAGTTAGAAGGAGGTTGAAAGCAAGTGGACTGATATCAAGCAGACCTGCAACTGGTCCCAGACTTCTCAAGATGCATCGAGTTGAACGACTGCGTTTTGCAAATGATCACAGGGATTAGAGAAATGGATAGTGGAGCTGTGTTCTGTTCACCGATGAGTCCCGTTTCAATCTGTGCTCACCTGATGGACGTGAGAGAGTTTGGAGGAGGAGGGGAGAACGATTTTCACAGTGTTGCATTTCCGAAAATGTGCCGTATGGAGGTGGTGGAGTGATGGTTTGGGCAGGAGTGTGTACGGATGCTCGTACAGAGTTGGTTTTTGTTGAAAATGGAAGACTAACAGCTGATAGGTATATAAATGAATGTTTGGCTGATCATGTTGTGCCATTTGGCCAATTTGTAGGCGATAATTTTGTTTTAATGCATGATAATGCACGGCCGTATATTGCCCATGCGGTCGGAGATTATCTCCAAGAAGTGGGAATCCATGTTCTTCCATGGCCTGCAAGGAGTCCAGACATAAACCCAATTGAACACGTGTGGGTCATGCTGGGGCAGCGTGTTAAGAATAGACGACCGAGATCAGAATCGTTACAAGAGTTGAGGCGAGCACTTGGCGAAGAATGGGAACTTATTCCTCAAGAAGACATTGCTAACCAAATTGAGAGCATGCCAAGACGTATGGATGCAGTTATTCAAGCCAGAGGGGGTAATACCCGTCACTAAAAAGAGTTTTTAATGTTTAAGGCACCGTAAAATTAAAAAACAGTTAGACCAAATGATGCCATAGTTATACGCCCTTTGTAATTTTTTTGTAAATTTTCTCATCAGAGATCATTTTTTCATATGTTGTCGTATAAGGTGCTAAATGAAACATTATTTTGTTTAAATGTTTTTTTTTCATTTTGAAATAATTGTCAACAAAATACAAACATATATAGAAGTGTCCGGTTTTTTTTTTTGTCCCTGAGTGTATTTTCCCGAGAATGTATAGGAATGATTAGGTGAATCATTTGTGAAAAATTATAGCGAGTGTATTGTAGCTATAGTATTAAAGAGCTTTCGACGACAATTGTTTACATTCCCGATATGTTGTCCTTCAAAATTAATATTCTGACTAGCAGTTGTTAGTCGCCATCGTTATGAGTCGCATATTGGTCGGAGATGGCCATTTTTCGGAGCTGTGATTTTGGAACAAGAGTTACAGTAGGAACCAATGACAAACCTGTCACAGCGACAAAATCACATGCGTTCAAATCACACCCCACCACAAGTTGGTTCGGGTACGAATGAGGTTGCCCGCACGCTACCTGAATATAAAGGCAACCTTAGCACAGTCAGTTGGTGTTGCTTAAGAATGTGTCTAGCTGTGACAATAGTCCAATAGACTAGAGATAGTTTTCGTGCTGTGAAACCCACATCAATAAATGAAATATTATTATTAAATATCCCTCAACAGAACCTTAATTTACCTAGCGGTATGCTAGGGTTTTAGATTAGTTATATATATATATATATATATATATATATATATATATATATATATACTAGTGGCTTGTGCAGCAAATGCTGCAAACTAAGTTCATTAGACGTTCAAATAAACATTTTTCAGATTTATTTTCAATGAAGAATACCAGACATTCTGAAAGTTATTTGTTTCCATAATAATGAAACATACTCCCTCTGAATGGTTTTTTTATGCTAAATAGTTTTTCTTGAACCTATACACCTTCAGTCTTTTTTTTCTTTTAGTTTGAACACGAAAACGCAAGTAACAATGTCAGGACGATCAGTGGGTTTTTCATGTGGGAGTAAAGCAGTAGCCATTTCAGGTCATTGCGGATTGTAGGTGAAAGTTAAAAAAATGTCAGGTTTGCTATGCTTTCGAACAATAGACATAGCATCTTGGTATAGCTGCTGCATGTTTCGTAAACTACCTTGAAATGTAGAAGGTAAAATCATTTTATCCTGCTAAGAGATCTTGCTGAAATGATCGGGAGACTACAAAATCTTGTAGGCCTCTTATTTTATCAGTAAGTAATATCTTTTGGTCTTTCCTTAGGAGCTCTAATTTTTGCGCTCTCTCGAACCAATACTGTAGAGAATCACGCATATAAATATCTACACCACACCGACATTAAATATATGAAAAAGATCCAACCCCACTTGATTAGTAACTATAAAAATATTTGATTTTTAATAACAATATTATTATCTTACGTAAGTTTTATAGTTTTTAGTGAAATATAATATATATATATATATATATATATATATATATATATATATACTACATAGCCGCCACTTAGTAAATTATAGAAATCAAGATCTAATTTAAGATATTCTATAAATCTACTTATATAACCCCAAAACGTTTCGCTTTCATATCATCAATATAGCATTAATATGTATAATTAATGAAAAATAGTCACATCATGGCATTAACTATAATAATATTTCATTTCTAATGGTAATAATGTCATCAAACCACCTCAAGTTTTGTAGTTTTTAATATCAAATACACAGCTGTACTCAGAAAATTACACACCGCAGAATCAGACCTGTAAATTACTTTTAGTAAGTCTCGAAGTTTTTAATAACCAATTTAATTTGAGCTCTAAATATGTCGGCGTTCTTGCAGATCATGGCCTTCGTGTAATATTGTTTACTGTAGTGTGTGTTTTGTTTTATTCTAAATGTAATTAGTGACGACAGATGGATTTTAGAAAACAGGAAAATTATGTTGAAAAATTGACATTTCACTGAAAACTACTGTTTTTCTGGGTTTCAAGCTTCAAAATGAGGGGTCATTTATTAAAATCCGTTTAGCCGTTTTCTCGTAATTTCCATTACCAGTTCAAATTATATATGTATATATATATATATATATATATATATATATATATATGGAAATTACGAGAAATTATATATAAATTGAACTGGTAATGGAAATTACGAGAAAACGGCTGAACAGATTTTAATAAATGATATATATATATATATATATATATATATATATATATATATATATATATATATATATATTTCCTCTCATAATTGCCAGGACCAGCAATATGACCATCATCACCACCCTCATCAACATACTAGCACTACTGTCGTCACCGCTATCATCACCCTCACTATGACCAACATCATCACCAAACATAATAAAATAACTAAGATTATGCTGAGATAGCAGTTCGCGGTTAATGCGTATGAATGAAAAATCTTTAAAAAAAAGTTTTAATTTTTAAGAAATTAAAAGAATGAAAACTTAAGTAATTTTAACATCCCACAGTTCCAATTTTTTTATTTCTATAGGTCTAATAGGATTGAAAACGAACAAATATTCTCCTAACTTTTGATTTGGCTTATATTTGTTAAAATTTAAGTAAATTCGTTAATATAATGACCAGGGATCCCGAACCTTTCGACTAACTTTGTATTTAACTCAGAACTAAAGACAAGTAAGAGGCGAAATCCCCTATAGCTATAAATACATATTTAACTCAAAACAAAAACGAAGTAAGAAATAAAAGTACAGCTCTATACCTATAAATACATATTATTCTCATTGAAATAAAATGCTGAACATGACATGTGAGAAATAAACGCTTTATTCCACTAAGAACACAGTCTTCACGGTACACATTTTCCACTCCCGTTTATCTCTATGAAAGCTGATAATGATTTAACGTATCGGTGTTAAGTTGTTCAGCTTAAGGAAAAGTTTGTTGTAAAAAAATCCTGATATATTGCCATGTGTGTGTGTATTCCTTACCCTCAGATTACGACTATATATCTTCAGTTAGGAAATTATGGTTCAAGGGAACCAAAAATAATGTTGGGGAGCTTGTGCGTGTGGCGTATTTTCCAGAATATAGTGCGTACTCCATTTCTCTTTCGTCATGATTTAAAAGACAGCGTCCATTACTACAGGCGATGTAGACGAGCTGCAGAAGGAAGGGGGAAAACCTTTCGGAAGTGTGAAAGATTTGCAATTCTTAGAAGAGATTTCTTTAACACAGAGCAATCTAATGAGATTTTGTGCTTAAATAACTGTGTAATGAAACTTAAAAAGCGAGAAATGTAGCTACTTTTCGAGTTTTACAAGTACCGATACCTATTTCTCACCTAAGTACATAAAGATCAATATCATTGATGTAACTGTGCAGAAATGAAGATGATATTTGATTTCTCCACAATCACACTGAATCATGTTAGTCCTGACGACTGCTATCTCTTTCTTTGTAGCCTAAGAGTTCTGTCCGAGCAAATTTTCTTTTACTTATCATCACATGGATGATGATGATGATTATTATTATTGTTATTATACAAAAATTGAAACCCTAATTTTACCTTAAGTACTGTATATTAAGGCTATACTTGGTTACATATTAAATATAGGCTATGATTTAGATACAACAAACAAGAAAGGGATAATACAGTAGAAGAAATTACTTACAGCTGCAAATTAAATTAAATGAATGATTTACAATCAATGAAAAATAATAAAAGGTAATATATAAAATTTATTATTATTATTGTTATTACTATTATTATTATTATTGTTAATTTTATTATTATTATTATTATTATTATTATTATTATTATCGTCACCAAAATCATGTACAATTTATGTATCTTGTTAATGGTGATCCTGTTACATTCCTGTTTTCCAGGAAACCACCCTTAACTACATTTTACTATTCACAACTATTACTATAATATATTCTATACTACTTGTAATCATTATAGTTATTTATTAACAAAAGCTATTTCCATTTGGTTAATATTTCTTGTATAGGGCTACATATTATGTTTATATTTTGATTTTTCCTTCCCATTTTTCTTTACCATATACAAACATTTTCCAAGTTTTCTTAATTTTCTTTCGTTTACTGGTCTATACAATTTCTTATATGCTATTTCTACATTTTGTTTTAGTAATGCTTCCTGAATAAAATTTTTTCTTGTTCTTTCATTTTCTGGACAAGATAGCAGAAGGTGTAATGCGTCGTCTTTTCTGTTACATAAAGGACATGTCTTTTCCTACGTCTCCTCGTCTATATTATTATTATTATTATTATTATTATTATTATTATTATTATTATTATTATTATTATTATTATTATTATTATTATTATCATTATCATTATTGTTATTATTATTATTATTACTATTATTACTATTATATCATTATCATTTTAGGACTAAGAAGGATGAAGTTACAGGAGAATGGAGAAATTTACAGAACGCAGAACTGCAGGCATTATATTCTTCACCTAACATAATTAGGAACATTAAATCCAGACGTTTGAAATGGGCAGGGCATGTAGCACGTATGCGTGAATCCAGAAATGCATATAGAGTGTTAGTTGGGGAACCTGATAGGAAAAAGACCTTTGGGGAGGCCGAGACGTAGATGGGAGGATGTTATTAAAATGGATTTGAGGGAGTTGGAGACGGTAGGGACTGGATTAATCTTACTCAGGATAGGGGCAGATGGGGGGCTTATGTGAGGGCGGCAATGAACCTCCGGGTTCTCTAAAAATCATATGTAAATAATTACTACCAATATTACTACTATTACTACTACTACTACTACTACTACTACTATTACTACCGCTACTACTACCGCTACTACTACTACTACCACCGCTACTACTACTACTACTACTACTACTACTACTACTACTACTACTACTACTACTACTGCTACTACTACTACTACTGTTGCCGCTGCTGTTCTTTATTCCAAACAGAAAAACCCATATTTTAGATGGTTCAGTATAACTGGGTTTAAATACACATTATTATGAAGGTTACATTCTGTAAATGGTTTATTTGTGGCTTTGAGATCAGATCTTCTTGGCAAGTGAGGAAATTCGAGTACTCTGGGAAAGCCGACTCCAACATTAGCTCTGTCAATTACAAATTCCACTATAATTATTCAGAATATTTTGAATCTTGGTTTTGGAGTGAATAACGATATATAACCTGGTCTTTTGAGGTGTTATAGATGAGCGAAACTGTAATTTTCACATTTAATTCCCTTTCTAAGGAGACTCGGAAAGCATCACGTCCTGGAAAATTTAAACCCTTTTCTCAAACTACCTATCTCATGCTGAGAATGATAACTCTACCGCTGAGGACGTCTGCATGGATTTATTCAAGTGGCTGACAATTGGGACTGCGTAAAATGTTGCTGTCCATATTTGAGTATTTTAAATGCATGCTCGTGTAGCTAAAATTAACACTTCCGTTCATCTGAGCCCGCTGTCCACATGAGGTTTGGTACAACGAGAAGAGCAAGAGAAAGTAGAACCCTAATGAACCTGCCGATTCGTGAGGTGCTTGCGTAATTTATTTAATTTTGAAATGCGTGTACACACAAGCCCAGAACGATACGTTCCCTGAACAAAGGATGGAGAATTCATTGTCCAGGTTTGTTAGCCCCTCCATTCCGGACCATAGTTAATATGACAAAAAGTTACTCTCTTCTGTTTGCTCACTTGCTCAGACATCCCTTGTGACCACTTTTATTGTAATGAAATAATAATTCTCAAGGGAATAAAATCGCACAATACGAAATTTAAAGAACAATTTGCAGCAGTGAAAATATTTCATCTTTCGACAAATATGTATCCACGTTGTTAGCAACTATGTTAACATCTTCAACATTATGTTCGTCGTCCATCATCATCATCATCATCATCATCATCATCATCATCATCTTGGGTACTAGCACTTGGTAACACAATAAAACGATAGGTTATCGATTTTGTTTTCCTTTTTGACAAAGTTAATACATACTTAGAAACAGTTCAGTGTTACTGCATCTGTGAACGTTCAAAACTTCGTACAACTTTAATCACAAAAGTCTTGTATAGCAATTTTCGTGCTGTTTAAAAATAATTTTGATTTGGTAATTTTGTGTAGGACTTACTCGTTGTTTGTCTAAATGTGTATGGCATTAAATGGTGAGGCATGGTGTGAATTAGGAGCGGAGGGTAACTGAGCGACATGGCTCATGCGTTCCGCATGGGACTCGCATTTGGGAAGTCCGTGGTTCGATTCCCGGACCGACCAAACTGACTGTGGTTTTTCGTGGTTTTCCACAGTTACTTAGACAAAGCCGGGATGGAATTTTAATTGCCACGGTCCATTTCCATTCTCCTCCCGAGGAGATAAAGGATTTAGATTTCGTATCATTCATCTTCATCTCATCTTTTTTAATTTAAACCGGCCCGAGCCCATTTTCCTAAAGTTACCTTTTTGTTTAACTTATTTCTGTTTTCTGGTTTCTTAAACTAGTACCTACACAACACCCATGCCCGAGGCGGGACTCGAATCCACAACCCTTCAGGCCAAGCAATGACATGCCGTGCCTCTACCGCTTGCGCCACCCAGGTTGGCAAGTTACGTCAAGACGCATGTCTTAGTACGCTTAAGGGAGGGGGCGTCCTCTTCGCAACCGTCCCTGGTTTCCAGCATTCCGCAATATCTCTACCAGGATTCATTCCTTAAGAGCACTTTCAAGGGTGCTTCGGCACCTTGAAGGACAGTTGGAATGGATCCTGTGCGGCTTGGTCACCTTGGAGATATGAACTTAGGGACGGGTTAGGGGATCCTCCTCGGGTGAGCGAGTGAGAGGTCACATGCGGCCGGTGGGCTGGTGCACCTCATCCTCATTCATCCCATAAAAATTCTGGGTGCACAATAGACCTCAGTATGGCCGACGTGGAAAGGATCATCTCTAACCCGCCCCTAGCCATCATTACCTAACCTAGAGGCGGAGGGTGGAGCAAGCGTACGCACATTTAAGCTGAAAGTATGGGTCCGTTGTGTTATCTCTAAATTTAGACGTGAGAGAGATATGAGAAAAATTTTGCCTGGATCTGTCTGCTAGGAACACAGTTATTTTTCCATAAAACACAGAGCTTCAATTCCCTTAAAAAAAAAAAAAAAAAGGCAATTTTAAAGACTTTCCTTACTCTTAAAAGTCAATCAATTTCGGCCGGTTTAAACCAGCGAACCTCGGAAATCTCTCTTAACAGATATACGAAGATTGAAATTGGAAAACAACTTAATAAATGAACTGTGTGTTGGACGTATGTATGTTTTGCGGTCGTAATACAGGCAAACAGTTTTGTGACTCCTCAGAGGTGCATTCAACAGATATTAATAAATACTCAGTTATACTTAATGGGCCATATTCATGGACATTCTTAGCGCGGGCTTCCGGTGGATGATCAGCGATTTAACGTTTTTCGTATCCATAAACCAGTGCTAGCGATATATGATATGATATGATATGATATGATATGATATGATATGATATGATATGTTTATGATATGATATATGATATGATATAATATGTTTATGATATGATATATGATATGATATGATATATGATATGATATGATATGATATGATATGATATGATATGATATGATATGATATGATATGATATGATATGATATGATATGATTCCTGTACAAGTAATCACTAGCCGGAGCTAGTTTAGCACGCTCGTAGCGCGGGCTAGCGAAATGTCTATGCATAGCATCCTAAATTTCGAAGCTATTTTTTAATTTTGAAGTGAAATTATCGAGAAGCTTAAAAGATTCCATTTCACTACAGTGAAAATATTTCTTTTGTATACAATTAAATTTTAAACCTTATGTTACTTTCATTTGAATAAAAAAATCAGTTTCTATTTATCCTCTGGGAATCTAACCAACGTCGGCTAGAATTTTATATACAAATTCCAGCGCTTTGATTACATCAGAGAATTGCCTCTTATTTTGAGAATAATTAGTCCAATAATGACAATAATGATAATTATTTATATTTCTGAAAGATAGGAAGGATGAGAATTAAATTTTGCCACTGCGTCACTTTTACCGGCCCGCCTCTAAAGCAGACAATAGTGGAAAAAATGAACTTTGTTTTTCTATCCTTTTGTTAGATGTCCTTATTTTCTCTTGCGAGACGAAGAATGGAGGTTTTGAAAGAAACAATGGCGAAACGTAATGGCGAAAGAGATAGAAGAAATGTAAGGCTGGGAAAGAAATGGAATTATTCTGCTCTCTTCTCCTAATTATTCATTTTTGCACCTTTCTTTTCCGCTTTAAACTTCTTTTTATTTATTGATTGATGCAACTTTCATGACAGTATATACAACTCTGAGTCTGGGTCAGAAAGGAAAGATTTTTAATGTACTTTTAAGTTTCACTTCTCGGAGGAGTTGTAGCATGAAAAAGAGACTTCCTCGCTAGAAGATACAAACTTCGCCATTCCTCCGTGGTTTTGTTACCTCCCACCCTAGCTGTCGAATTCTTTTTAGAAACTTTTAAGTAAAGATTGCATGTATATAAAGGCAGGCGTAGTTCAGTTGTTCTTGGCAGTGCTTTCTTTTCAAGCGCTTTGAAACATGGCAAGTTTAGCCTTTGTAATCTGATTTCTTTAAATACGATAAATAACTTTTTCTAAACCAAAATAAATTTCGTTCCTTTAATATGGTTGGATAAAGAATTCTGGCGAAATTGAATTCTATGATGCGGAACAAAGAGGGGGCATCTGTAAGCCGGGATTCATTACAATGCAATGATTAGTTTTAGCACGGATTAATTAAATCCTGTTTTTCACACATTCCTCAAGGCTTAGTTAATTGCTCGAATTTTTAGAAGTTATATTAATTTAAACTATTTTAGTAACTTTATAATAACCCTATATTATATTTAATCGGCTAGGGCCTGTATAAAGGAGCTGGACCAATGTAAGTCATTTAGAGTCATTGGAATTGTTAAAAAGATATAATTTTTTTAGAGGGAAGAATCTGAGGATTCGTCATGGAATGAACTGAAATTCACCTTACAGTTATTGAAAATCTCGAAATGAAAATGAGATCTAAGACGAGAGGGATAAGATGTAAGATGGGTGAAGTATAAAAGAGTAGAGGACGAGTTCGGAAGTGTAAGGAGAGAATGAGGTCTAAGATGAGGGATAAGCGTAAGAAAGATGAAGTATAAGAAGAGAGAGAGGGAGTGTAAGAAAAGAAGGATGAGGTGTAAGAAAGAGAAATGTAAGAAGAGAGTGCTAAATTGTAAGAAAGAAGGATGAGGTCCAAAAAAAGATAAAGTCTAAGAAGACAGGGATAAAGTGTAAGAAAAGAAGAATGAGGTGTAAGAAAGATGAAATGTAAGAAGAGAGTGCTAAATTGTAAGAAAGAAGGATGAGATCAAAAAAAAGATAAAGTGTAAGAAGAGAGGGATAAAGTGTAAGAAAAGAAGAATGAGATGAAAGAAAGATGAAATGTAAGAAGAGAGTGCTAAATTGTAAGAAAGAAGGATGTGGTCCAAAAAAAAAGATAAAGTGTAAGAAGAGAGGGATAAAGTTTAAGAAAAGAAGGATGAGGTGTAAGAAAGATGAAATGTAAGAAGAGAGTGCTAAATTGTAAGAAAGATGGATGAGGTCCAAAAAAGATGAAGTGTAAGAAGAGAGGGATAAAGTGTAAGAAAAGAAGAATGAGGTCTAAGAAAGGTGAAATGTAAGAAGAGAGTGCTAAATTGTAAGAAAGGAGGATGTGGTCCAAAAAAAGATAAAGTGTAAGAAGAGAGGGATAAAGTGTAAGAAAAGAATGATGGGGTGTAAGAAAGGTGAGGTGTGGAAAGAGAGAGATAAAGTACAAGAAAAAGAGGTTGAGATGTAAGAAAGCTGAAATGTAAGAAGAGAGGAATGAAGTGCAAGAAAAGGTGGATGAGGTGTAAGAAATATGAGATGTAAAAAGAGAGGAATAAAGTGTAAGAAAAAAGGATGAGGTGTAAGAAAGATGTAGTGTAAGAAGAGAGAAATGAAGTGCAAGAAAAGAAGGATGAGGTGTGAGAAAGATGAAATGTAAGAAGAGAGGGATAAAGTGTAAGAAAAGAAGAATGAGGTGTAAGAAAGATGAAATGTAAGAAGAGAGGGATAAAGTGTAAGAAAAGAAGAATGAGCTGTAAGAAAGGTGAAAAGTAAGAAGAGAGTGCTAAATTGTTAGAAAGAAGGATGGGGTTCAAAAAGATGAAGTGTAAGAAGAGAGGGATAAAGTGTATGAAAAGAAGGATGAGATTTAATAAGAGGAGTAGGTCTAGGCATATTAGATGTAAGAAGAGAAGTATGAGTTGTAAGAGTAGAAGAATGAGGCGTACAAAGAGAGGACTGAGGTTTGAAAGAAGAGAAGAATGAATGTAAGAAGCTAGGGATGATATGTAAAAAGAGAAGTTGAGGTATAAAAAGTAGAGGTTGAGATGAGGACGAATAGAGTGAGGCGGGATGGAAACAAG